>JAMXBB010000006.1:15647429-15726235 GCA_024138015.1 Lumnitzera littorea | reverse complement strand
AAATTGATTCGGGAGAATCCTAATTGTTGAAAGTAGTTTGATTTACAAGGGAACCAAATTGATTAGTAGATGTGGTTCAGTTTCACTCGACCTTATACTAAACAAAAACTGAATTGATACAAGATTAACTTTTTAACTTTTTAGCTTTTTGTAAGAAATTTTCTTAATTACTCTTCAATTTCTCTTATCCGCAAATAGTTTAGGGATAATTCTAAGAAAATAGTTTATTTATTTATTTTTCAGTCTAACGATTTTTACTCTTTTATATGTCACATTATTCATTTGAAATAAGAAAACTAAACCGGTGATTTCTATTTTAACTTATATTATATTCAATCTATTTTACTTTAAATATATCCATCTAGGCTCAATGTCCATTAGTGGAGATGAAGATTCCATGCACATGCAGCAAAAATTAGGTGAAAACAAGGGATTCTTATTATTCTAGCACAAATGATACTTCGCGCATGAAGGTAATATTTGATTTTTTATCGGGTCAACCCAAATTACACTATCCGATTTACGTATGAATTATATATATATTTATGTGAGACCATGTATAATACATCATTATATTCTAATATATATTAATATTTACATTACCAAAAAAATATATATCTATGTATGATTATTTATATAATAGTATATATAATATGTATGTAGAGTTTCCACTATGACATCTTATATGAATAAAGGAAGTTTTAGAAGATATATCTATATGTAGAGCTTAGTTGGTTATGTGGTCATTAATCATAGTTAGGTAACGATTGGTTGTAAGAATTGGATTGTACATGACAAGTATAAAAAAGAATGGACAGTATAAGTTTATTATACCATATTTTGTTTGTATAGTACTTGATACAAAATTTATATTAAAAAATTAATTATTTATATTATAAAATAAATAATTAATAAAAATAATATTCATTAATTTAATATTATAACATTGAAGAGTACTTTTAGGAACGCAAAATATTTTTTGTTTTCGTCTAGTAAATTTTATTTTTGTACCATAATTCAGATAGAATAAAATTTAGATATTTTATCTAGTCTATTAATTTAATTTTTATCTAGTTACTAAGTAAATTTATAAATCAAATATGAAACAAATTATTTTATCTAATTTAGTACCACGAAGATCGCGCAAACTTACATAATACAATAGTTTCTTATGGTGCTCATAAGTCTCCTTAGCTTAAGAAGTTTAAGCTTGTTGAATGGGTGTTATACATGTTTCCCTTGCGAACAATGCATGTCTTTGATCTCTTATTTTCCTCTTGCTTTAATTACCATGTCTTCCTCTAAATATTTTTTTATCCTTACGATCAATTTCTATAGCAAACTTACATAAGTCATAATTTAAATTAATTTTCTTTTCTAATTTTGCAAGATTACGATGAGTTTAAATTTGACTTAATAGGATTAAAAGATCAAATGGTAGGTGAAAGTGGGAATCTAACCACTCACATTTTTGACCTATTAACTTCCTAATAGGTAATAACACTTCCATAACAATAAATATCTAAATACCCATAATTGGATTACATAAAGCCATTAACTAGCTTACGTAGTGCTTGGATAAATAACCACAATCCCAAGCAAGTAGGAAAATATCTCTTAGATTGAAGCTCCTAAACCCTAATTTACCTAAAAATATGAGATTAAGTTAAAAAGTGCCCAGCATGTATATAGATTAGTAGGAAAAATACTTATGAATGCTATGAAGACTATAAATCATGACTTAAGAGTACAAGGATCGATCAATAGTAGACTCACTTGATCAAGAATAGAAAAGGCAAAGCTAATGATGAACTTAACCTCATTTATAATTAAGATCAATTACATATTCTAGTATCAATTTCAATCCATTAAAATAAGTCATAAGAATTAGAAATAGCTATCTACACTTAAAAAGTTTAGTAAATAAACTTTTTCCAATAATATAATTTCCCGTAGGCGTGTAATAAGAGTGTACGTGAGAAAAATAATGAAAATATTATCTTGCCCTCAAACGTAAAAATAAAGAGGTAAAAGTAAAATAATGGAATGCTGTGCAGTAAATTGGTAAATAACAAGAAAAGATATTATTACTTAATCAAAATGTCGTATATAACAAGCAGCATCATGTATAATGTAATATAATATCTTAAGATATTTTTTGAGATTGATATAATAATAGGAAAAATTACTAAAATACCCCTAGAAACATTATGAATTACAAAATAAAACCACATGTCACAACAATAGGAGACAAGTAATGAATGGATGTTTGATGAGAAATTGACACATAATTTTTTGTATGATTCGGAAAATAAAAAAATTACAAAAATTGCCAATACATTTTGAAAAATTCATTAAGAATCGGACACTTGTCCAAACATCGTGAAAAATTTATGGGATACGTCTAGTAATATAAGGAACACATCTGTAAATTTTCAAAATTTTTGAGTTATATATTTATTGCAAAAAGTAAATCTAAGTTGGTGGAAAAGGTTATACATATTGCCCCTAACTACAAAAATTTCCACAACTCAATTTAAGCCACTAAAAATTACAGGAAAAATTATGGAGTTCCTCCATATTCTTGTTAGACAAAGTTAGGGTGGTGGTAGTGACTAATAGGTAGTGGTTTTAGGTGAGGGTTACTGAAATGGTGCAAGAATTTGAGGAAATTATTTCCTTCTTGTTGTTACGTACCACTTCATTAGTAAGTCCCTTATTTTTCCTCTTATATGATATCATTTTCTAGATTAATTATGCATATTAAGTATTTTTACTAATTTTCCAAGTTTAGGCTACATTTTGTATGAAAACTTGTTTCCTAAAGAAATTAAAAAATATTAGTTAATGACCTTGTAAAATCTCCATTAATTTTCTCATGGTCTAATATATTATTTGTGAGCATTAGCCACCAAATTTGCTATTATACTTAGTACTTTATATCTATTATGATTGTTACGCTCCGTAGTTACAGAGTCGCAACAATCACATCGTATAAACCATCTTATGATAGTAATTGGTCTCACAGTACCTACCATAAATATAATCTACATAAGGCGTCGACGACTCTTTGCTTTAAAGTAAATAGTTTAATTAAAATTTTAGCTAAAGTTATAGTAATTATCAAGAACTTTAGGTCAACATATATATAATTACATGTACATTCCACAGAACTTCCTAGGAAATTTTACATCAACGTAACAGTAAACTAATTTACATATTAACTATTAGTCTTTTAGTCTTAAGCTACTAAGGAGACTCTAGATATACATTAACCATTAGGCGAATTGATCCTCACACTCCAGGCTTAAAAAAAACTAACCTCTGGATAGTTGTAGGGTGGTATATTACTCGGAGTATTCAAAAATCAGGACTTGCAAAAAGATTTATATGGGTATGAGCAATTACAATTTAATAAGTTGAATTGGAGATTCATGAATGTATATAAACATAAACAAGATTATCAAGCAATTATTTTCATGCAATGCAATAAGCAAGTGTCATCACACAATGTAATCCGGTCTGTTGCGAAATTAGAGAAATTTCACCCGTTTTAATCTGGGTTGAGGAGTTTTCACGTTATGCAACAGTTTACAATCAAACTCAAGTTTGTGCAATGAAGACATTACTCCTCCTAAAACTATCTTTTGAACCAATGCCCTCATCCTCACTGCGACCTCATCTCCTATCACTTAGTTCAGCTAAGGATGAGGAAAAGACCAATTTGCTATCTAGTTCTATTTTTATTGAAGGTGTCGGTGTTTGGTTGAAGAATCCTAATGATCCCCTAAAGGGTTACAATGCATGACAATTTAGGGCATTCGAGTTGATTAAGATTAAGTTCCATTTAGGGTGTTTAGACAATTTCACACCAATCCAGTCATAATACACAATCAGTCATAACACAAATTTCAACACGAATTCAGATACTCAAACACATCCATAAACTACTTACAATCATAATCGTACACAATCCTAAGTCTCCGAGTACCATAAAATAGTACTTTAATACGGTAAAGTAATAACCTAACTTACTTAGAATTCTCGGTCGCCCAATCACTTAATTGCAAGTCGGTTCGTCTCTGGGTATCCTATAATACAAATACATCTTTTTAGTACTTATACTTTGATGAAAGTCTGCTAACAAATACAGATCTTTATTTAAAAAAGCAAATGCTATAACCATGTAGGGTATCTTATATCCATCCTAGTTTCTATCCCTGACACTGAGCTTCTTGGATAGACCTTAAACATTCATTTCCTAAAGAAAAGGAAACTCTCAATTAGTCTAATTGAAAAGAACTTGCTAACGTACTCTCAGTCTAGATTTCACACTTAACTACTATTCCAAAAATTACAGTCTAATTTGCAAGTGATATGTTTTGATCAATCTATTTGATCTTTTTAGGTTTAGTATTGCGAATTGGGCTTTTAGACAAATGGTTTCAAAAGGGAATAATGAGAGGGCCTATTTTAAAAGAAATACTTTTATCCAACCTGGGTGTACAAGTCAAGAACCCTTGGAAAAAAACTAGATGTGTGCTTATACCTATTTCAAAAATAATTTTCATTAAAGATAAATTACCCCTCAAGACCAGAAGAGCTTTGAGTAAGGTGGTATTGTGGGTAGGAAGGTCATAGGTTTGAGATTCAGATGGATAGAAAGGTTTTGTGTTCGTAACTTGGAGTGTGATTCCAAAATGGATATGGGGTTTTGTGTTGGGAATGCGATTCTAAAATGAATATGGGGTTTTGTATTTGTGGTTAAGAATGTGATTCAAGACCTTATGTTTTTAGAGCAACTTAGGCTTTTGAGCCTTCTTTGGTTGGGACTTTTCTCAAACTTAATGTTTGGGACTTTTTTTATTTTTCTTTCTGTTTTTTTTTTCTTTTGTTTTTTTTTTTTGTTCTCTTTTTTTTTTTTTCACTTTGCCTCATTATTTCTAGCTTTTTTATCTTCAGAAGTAATTATCTCTTTTATCAAATCTTTATCTTTAGATGAGTCAAGACCCTAAATCCATAGGTTTCGAGTATATGGGCTTAGGTATGATATGTATGGTCTTGAGGTGTTTGGCTCTTCTTCGGAGGAAACAATTTATCAAAAACAAAAGTTATCCTTGAATTATTGTTATTAAGGTAAGTACAAACCGGTTTTTAACCTTCTCTCCTAATTGACGACCTTAGCCTTCAAATTGCCCTACTATGGGGTGGTTCTTGATAGGGTTTATATTTGAAAGGACTTCAGATCAGTTTCAACGGGGTTAACAAAGGATAAATGTATTTGGGATTTGAAAATAAATGCCTAACTTCATTTCGATTTGTATATCAAATTCAAAATTGATCTCCTTTAAGGAATGAGTCCAAAAATTCCTTACCTTTATATCACTTAACTCTCAAAGTGTTTAAGGGTTAGTGTATAGAACATAACTCGCCTCTTTTCATTTAAAAATTTTTGAAAGTGAGTTACCAATTCCTTACATAAGGATTGATTGACCTTAGGCTTATGACTAACCTTACTCCCCAATTCCTTGAAACATGCCCCAGTTGTAAAAACAATAACTTTCACTCGATTTGAGTTCAAAATAAAATTTCAAATACCAAATGCCCCATAACTTTCGCATTCTCACTTAAATTACCTTAGACTCATAGGTCTTAATGCCCTTTGGCTTTCATGTGTGGCTTCAGACCCGATTTTTTAGAGTTGAATGGGCCAACATCAATGTCTTTTGAGGTAGAAGGGACTAATGAATTGCCCTTTTGTTTATACTGAGGGTTAAGCTCTGGATAGTATTTCATGGTCTTGTATTTTAACTTGGTTCATGAATGGACTTGATGGCTCAGAGGCTTTGAATTGGTTTTACTATCTTGATGGGGTAGGGGTTCGTCTTTAGTTGGTTGCTTTCTTGGGCCAAGTAGATGTGTTTAGGTTAGCTACTTTAATGGGTCAAGTGATTGTGTTTGTCTCGAGTTCCATAAAGATTTGTAATCGTTAGCAAATTTCTTTTTTCCTTTTCTTTTCTTTTTGAAAGAAAGAGAGGAAAAGTTAGGGCTTTTATGTTACGGAGACCGAGTAATGGAATTGTAAATGGAGGATTGCTTTACTAGAATTTTATATACAAGCTTATAGAATTTATATAGAACAATATTACTGAGGGTCTATTTATGAATGAGGAATTCTAAAGGATGAAGTATAAAAGACTAAACAAAGAAAATATTTAAATCTTATCTATTCCAAATGAGAAAGGCTATTCACAAAGTGCTAATCTATGAATGTTCCTAACTTGCAGAGTGCTTAGAGCAATGGAAATTACCTAAAATTATTTTACATGATTGATTTTTGTAGTTTTGTTTGTTTTGCTTTTTTTTTTTAATTTTTTTTTATTATTTAATCTGTGAGGGCTGGGCCCAACTGATAGATTCGAGCCCTCATAAATGTACTAAAGCCTATACTAAGGTAATATTCATAGGGGTCTTTTATAAGGACAGGATGGGCCCAATCTTGTTTTTAATGAACTCTTGCCTATCTAGGTTGAAAAGTCGGAACCATGTATAGAGCAATTTTTGAGGCAAATGAGGTGGGTAGACATGGATCTGTTTGAAAGCCCCTCAGCCTAATCCATCTACTCTGATCTAAAAAATTAAAATTATAATCAAGCCTATGCTAAACTTTATATGAATTATTATAGGCTATTTACAGAGAAATATTAGAACAGACAACTGCCTTTATTCGTGTAGGTCAGCCACATTATTGGTTTTTATGAATTCTTTGAAAAATGTTTTCATGTATGCAAAGGGTAGGTTCTAAATGTCATCAAATTTTGCGACTATCACGTTTTTCAAAGTAACGGTTTTCTTATCACATCTAAACTTGAGTGGGGTAGCCTGATTGGTCCCGAAAGGTGGTTGCCCCATAATATCCGAAGTTTACACAATAGCTCCCCTCTTAAGGTCCTAAGATGGCTTGGTTTTGACCGTATATACCATATATTTATGATGCAAGAAAATAAAATAAAAATAAGAAACCCCAAAATGACCCCCCGAGATGAGCTACAACAAAACATGTTCATATATAAAAAACATAAAGTAAGATAAATAAATGAAAAGTAATCAACTCAAGTATTTTTTAATTTCTTTTGAAAAATAATCCTGATTTCAGTAAATTCTAGTGGTTAACCCTTTTAATGGCGTCCCTAGTGGAGTCGCCAAACTATCAAGCCTGAATTTTAGTTTATTTATTTTTTATTTCGTTTCCCATTTTCCGATTAATACTAAACTCTAACCCATTCAGTATTAATCATCAATTAAAGAAATTAGGAAATTCTGAGTTTTTTTAATTAAAAACTTTTGGAGTCACCACCTAACCGGAGTTGGGAAAAAAAAAAAGAAATCATAATCAATTAGGTAGATTAATTACGATTTAGCTATCGATTTTTAATTTTAATTTGATAAAAACTAGAATGTTCCAAATTCAGGGGTTAACCTATTAAATCCTAACAGGTACTACTATCCATTTTCCAAAATTAGATTTATTCTTTTAGATTATTATTTTTAAATATTTTTTAAAAAATAAAAAAAACCTAAGTTTCTACAGATTTTAACATTACCCTAAAGGTGCTTATGTACCTACTAATTGAGATTAAACGACTGTAGTTCTTTCCCGAAAAAATTTAGTGTATTGATTTATGTTAGTTTTAAAAACCGATCGAGTTTACGTTGTTACCAATTTAGTTTCTTTAAATAAAAACTAAAGGGTTCTAATTCTCAAGTGTTAAAGAAAACTCTCTAAAACGTTGAAATTCTTTTTAAAAGATTTTTTAATTAATTTTTATTTCTAAAAAATAAGTTTCTACATGAGTAAAAAAAAAAAACTAACTAATCTTGAAAATTCCTAAGCTAATATATATATATTACTAAATAACTAATAATAAAAATAAATGAAAAAAAAATCAAACCTGACTTGGTTGTGTCTACTGTACGGTGAGTGATCTGTGTGTTTGGGACAGTAGCGAGGACGTGTAAGTATGGTAGTAACAATGCGAACGGAGCAGCGGCTAGGCAGTGTGGGTGTATGCTACTACGGTGTGTGTGTGCAATGTATCTTATTATCGGTAGTGCAACAAGTAAATGTGCTTAGCTAGCGTGGATCAATGACGTTGGGTCTGGGGTGTTCTACTATCAGTGGTGATAATGAGTGATTAGGTGGTGAGTTGTGATCAACTAAGTGTCGTACGTCCGTATCCGAGTGAGCTATGCATGTGGATAGAGGGGCTGCAGTAGTATCGTAGCCTATGTAGAGTGTGCTGCGTATGCAGCAGTAGGCTGTTCAATGGCATCTATGTTGACCATGTATGCAACAGCAGTAGTGCATTGGCATGGAATTTGTGTAGAGTTAGGTGTTAGCTGTAGATGGTAGAATTGCGATTTGTAGACACAGAAGTGGACTATGCTATACTGATCGTGTGTTGTGATTGGTGTTAGTTACTGTTTATAGACCATTATTGAGAGTGGGTCAAAGCTGTTGTGTTGCGGGCGCTGCAGGAGACGTGGACATGCGTAGAGTGCAGTTCACTATTGCTGCACACACGGTAAGTGAGGGATTAGTTATGGTGCTACCCAGTCGTAGTCGCGTCGGGGTCTATGGGCAGTGGAATGAAGATGAATTTACGATGTACTATAGAACGTGGCTAGGGTATATAGGGCATTATTTTAATGTGCTAGATCGTGTTGGGGAAATAGAAAATTGATTTTTTTTTTCGAGTGTGTAATTTTTCCTTTTTTATACCGTGCAATCGATATTTATAAAGTTTGGAAACAAGTCTTTTAAATCCTATAAAATTGAATTTTTTATATCAATTCACATTTGATTTGATAAAAATTAAATTAAATTTGAATAATTTTATATCAATTCAAATCCTATTTGATAAAAATAAAATAAAATTTTAATATTTTTATATCGATTCAAATCTGATTTGATAAAAATTCAATTAGATTTGAATCTTGTCTCCTCAATCGATTTTCGTAAAAATGAAAGAAAGAAAAAAATAAAAAGTACATATGTGCTTAATGAGATTCGAATTCGAACCTGCAACCTTAAGTTAAACCAACACCAATGCTCAGATGCTTATTCGTTAGGGTGTTATCCTGTACCTTGACATTTAGTACAATTAAATTATACTTAAGCTATGTGACTTTATAAAACTATTTGAACTGAGCTAAAATCAATTTACCCTAAACCATTTTTTTTCTTTCGTAAAAATCTACTTTCCTAAAAAAAAAATTTATGATTTTTCTTTCTTTTTTCCTTTTTTTTTTGTATTTTTATCATTTTTTCAATTTATTTATTTATTTTTATTATTTATATATTTTATATTTTTATTTTGAATTAGGACCCTATCAAAAAACAAAAATTTAGACTATAAGGATGAGGGCAAAAATTACGTGTCTACACTAATTATTTAGGTTTTAAGTCCTTGGTGGTTATCCTTGTTTTTAGTTATGTTTTGATTTCTTTTTTTTTTATTCAATCTTTGAATCAAGTTCTAAGCCAACTTTTGATTTTGTACCTTATTCATAATTCTCAAAATGCCTATTGACTTATTCTACAAAGTCTAACTACCTTTAGTTCCGGTGAATGTAATCTCTAATTTAAGTTCGAATCAACTCCCTAGTGCACTATTATCAACTATGTTTTTGATTTAGGTTTTGCATTAGTTTCTAAATCAGCCTCTAATTCAACTTCTGATTGCAATTTTATTTGTAAGCCTTAAATCATCTAATAATCCATCCTCCGAGGTATAAGAGTCTCAAATTTATATGTCGATCCTATTCATATTCAATCTATACACCTTACCTCTGATCTATCTTCTAAATCAGCTTCTAATTTGAGTGTACACTAGATTTTTAACAAAATTCCCAAATTTTATTATTCTTAACTAGAAGCATAGCCTATTACTAAAGCCATCATCATCTCAATTTGATTCAACACATCTTACCTATTTATTTCAATATTTCATATATTACACATTTATCAACCCTAAACCAACAATATCCATATCCAACAATATCCATATCTAACAATCTCAACACTACAAATATCATCCTTCAACATCATTTAATATTTCTTGATGTCAAAATATACCTCAAATCAGATTTTAGGTCACTTTCTTGAAAAATCACCAAATATACTTAGAAAAATAGTCATTTAATAGGATTTTAAGGCTTAACAATTAGATAAAAATATGAAAAATAATTTTCTCGAAAATATTTTCATAGTAATTTGATATACACAATAGGTGCTTTACATAAAAATTTTAGAGCCGAAATAACATAAATAGGGTTTTAAAAAATGAAAGCGAAATCGACTTGGGTTTAGTAATTTGCTAAGGATGATATATTTTGACAATAAATTTAAAAAGAAAAACAATATTTTTCCTAAATACTACATACAAAAATATGCCATGATACAATTTTCTAGAATTTTATAAGCAAGTTTGATATTTTAATTAATTTTTATAAAATTCAAAGTGTAAATTGAACTCACTAGTCAATCAACTTTTGGCTACTAGCGATGGCTTCACCTTTGTTGGTAGCTCTAGGTGGTGGCCTAGCTATCATGTGGTGGTGGTTGTTTGCCCCCAGGTCTTAGTTTGGTGGTTGCTTCCTCATTTAGCCCTAAAATAGCCTATTTTGTTTAATTTTCCTAAAAGTACTTACACTACTCTCTCTGAACATTCTCTATTTTTCTTGAACTCTAAAAGGTCCAAAATGAGTTTTGGAGGGGACTAATCTCAATTTATAGGATAGTGTAGGTCGATTGCTAATTTTTTTCCATACTAAGTGTCCTTTATTCCACAACTTTCTCTAGATTATGTATCCCTTTCACATTTTTTTTCTTTATGTCAAACTCCTTTGAAACTTGCTACACCATCTTCTAGTCCATTCTAACATAATACATAATTTTTCTATATGTTTATTCATTTTTCTATATTTATTTACTATTATTTAGTATATATTAGCTATTTTAAGTAATTTCGAGTATTTATTCCTACACATAAATACATATATAATATAAATAAATACTCTTATATATCATTTAAGTTATTTTATGATTTTTAGTACACATATATTTTATCTCTAATAATTGGTTAATTATTGGAATTCATTTTTCGCGTTTCCAATAAATAACAGGTATAATATGTTTATTCAATAAATATAATATTCAATTATTTAATTTTCTTGATTCTAAACTTGCAGGGTCATTTCTATTAATATTCTTAACTCCATTGTAAAATTCGACCTTGATCGGATAACTTACATGATTACATTAAATTTTACGAATCGTTTTTGAACCTACTGATTGCAAGTTGCTACCCAATTTTTGTAGGGTCTCATAATATATACCCAAAACCTTGGGAAGACAATAAAAAAGGAGACATATAATTGTTAATGGATCTAGTCTACACTTTATAGTTTAAAAATCAAGTTATGTGCAAAAATGGTTTCCTAACAACTTTGAGAACTAGACATAGTATGCCAAATATAAATGTGAAAT
This sequence comes from Lumnitzera littorea, assembly GCA_024138015.1. NCBI lineage: Eukaryota > Viridiplantae > Streptophyta > Magnoliopsida > Myrtales > Combretaceae > Lumnitzera > Lumnitzera littorea. Next base: position 15,714,684 of record JAMXBB010000006.1, on the reverse strand, counting down.
CCCTAAGATGTAGAGAACAAAATGAAGACCATGAACATGCTTTAAGAAATTGCTAGTAATTATTATGGCTTACATGGCTTCCTCTTGAGCATCATGTTCCCTTCATATCAAGAATACAACGAAACAACAAAATATGTAAAGGGAACTTAACTCACATCTCCTACCTTGGGCAATACTTTTTGAATTTAATTTATGGTTTACATTAGTTGATAGGAATCAAATAATCTTTAACTAAGCAAGTATAGTGCTCCTACTACATCAAATTATTCGATGGAAATCATATGAATATTAGGCATTCACAAACATAAAGAAGACCATATATACAAGTCAACAGCAAATTATCACATGGCACCTAGCTCTTGAAGGATGAATGTAGACACCTCATTTTTGCTCCTCTATAGTTTTAGAAATTTCTAGAATAGAAAAAGGGTTTAAATTTAGAAAAAATATTTAAAAAATAAAAAATATAGAAAATTTAGAAAAATAATAAAAAAAGAAGAAGAAGAAGAAGAAGTAGATAATTTAAAATAGAATAGGAAAATTTAAAATAGTTTTAGTATACTATTTAGGTCTTAAATAAAAAGAAGAATTTTGGGCCTAGACTTAGATTTAAATTTAGCTCAAGTCGACTTAGCTCATATATGGATAAGATACGGGCCAACGACTTGATGGAAACACAACACACACACATACAGCAGGTTCTAGGTTTAATTTAAGCAAGGCACGAATTGTGGCTTTCATTTTCCATCCTCTTTGTCTACCATGTGTCATGATTTGCTTAGACCAGGTGTCCATATATCACATGGCAAATGTTGATTAGATTATGTGGATGACGTAGTGCTAATGTGGCGCCATGTCATCATTTCTTTCTTTACATTTCCTAGATTTTCCTCCTTTTTCATTTTCAACTAGGCCACTTCTAGTCTTATCTTTTTTGATTCTATCTATGATTCCTACAAATCAATAGTAGAACCATGAAGATGCCACGACCCTCTTTCAATCCATATTAAGAAGATGTCCTGATTTAAACATTTCGTAGATTAAATTTGCATTTGAAATTGGAAAAAATAAGCCACTCGAGATTTAAGCTCCAATCCAATATGTTAAAATCTAAATAGTAGGGCAATAATTGAAGCTTAATTTCTTCATTGTAAGCATGAAAAGCACATCTCTAACTCATAAAATCAACTAAAATCATGCAATTTGCCCAAAATCAAAGATCATGAGAGCTTATATGGATGAGCTCGATTAAGCCATTAATGGTTGTTTCCTTGTGTATTTGAGCTCATTTCGGTATAAATGGGAGCTTACATTTGCATTTCGAGGACCACTAATCATCAATACTCACTCATTCATCTCAAAACACAAAGTCTTCCAACTCTCTCTCTCTCTAGCATCTCATCTCTCTATCTAAGAAATTGGTTGAGCTCAAAGCTTTTCGAGCAAAACCAATCATACAGGAGGATTTCCTAAGCTATGAACTCGCGACTAAGACCACCCCTAACCTCTGCCACATCTCCAACATCCTTAACCATTACTTAGAATTGAAACCCTAGTTGTTGCCACTGTAAGGACATGAACCATCATTCTTTACCCATCTTTGGCTCAAACCAACTACACCAACGTGGCTGTTACCCTTGTAAACCCCCCTTGCCAATGCACCCTTTCCACCTAGTAACCACCTTACGTAATAAACACCACCACCATCCTTGGCCAGCTTTTAAATAACCACCACACAGCTACCAAACCCCCATTTATCAATCAAATATATATGAATCCACTCTCACCTACATAAAAATCTACTTGAAGCGCTTGTAGAGCATCCTTTGTTGCTATTGCTTTTCTCCTCTTATGCGACCCAATACTCAGATTTAACTTAAGCGTTTGACTTACATACTACAACTGCTTTAATTCATGCATAGCCTAAGTCCAAGTTTGGTGCTATCATCCTTTTTTTGGTTTTATTTGATTTGTTGTTTTATTTATTTGTGTTGTAATTTTTTTCCTTTTTTTGTTGTAATAAAAACTTGTAAATAAAAAAGAAAGAGAAAAGAAGAAAGAAAAAAGAAGAAAAAAAGAAGGAAGGAAGGCATTATTTATTTACTTTCTTTTAAATATAAGTAAATAAAATTATAAAATACATATTTTTTATCATTTAGAAAAAATTATTTTCAAAAAATAAAATAAAATTAACCCTTCTTTTAAAACTAGACTTCTTTTAGAATTTTCCAAAAGGGAAAAAATTACCAAAATTAGGACTCTTTTAGAGTTTTCTTTAAATAAAATCAAATTGACAAAAATTTAAATTTGGCCATTTTCTTAATTTAAAATCACTCAACATACTTAAGTTTTCTTAATAAACTACGAAAGTCTGATCTCGATTAGCAAGTAGGAAGCACCTTTGGGGTGACTTAAAAAACAAAAAAAAAAACGAATTTTCCTCTTTTGTAAAAATATATGTATATATATATATATATACTTTTTTCTCTCTTTCCAAACAAATCTAATTTTCTTCATTATTGTAAATAGATATTATTAGTAAGGGATTTTGAAAAATAAATACTAAGATCGGAATTTTTTGAAGCGAAACCCATTTAGGGTTTAAAAAGGTAGCCCCTAACACTCGTGAATCTAGTTTCTTTGATTTTTTTTTAAAGTTTTCAAACAGGTAGACTAGTGGCTAAATTAGAATCAATTATCCTAATTAGTTATAATTTAATCACCCTTCTTGGTTATATCAGGTGGCGACTCCAAAGCATTTCCAAAAATAAAGAAATCGAGTTTTTCTTAATTTGAGTTGAAGATTTAAATCATATAGGAATGTTAAGTTTGATAGCTTAGTGACTCTACTAGGAACGTTAAGAGGACTAGCTACTTAAAACTTTCGAAGTTAGATTTATTTTTCGATTTACCTAAGATTTTTGTAATGTAAATAGTTTTTTAACTATACTAACTCGGTTATTGTAACTTACCTTTACGGTTTACTTAGGGGTTTTTCTTTTTGAATCATATAAGTGTGGTAGATACGGTCAGAACTAGGCCTTCTTAAGACCTTAGGAGGGAAGCCATTGTGTAAGCTTCGAATGTTGTGGGCTAATCACCCTACTCAATTTAGATGTGACTAAGGAATCGTTTATTTGAAAACGTATAAGGTTGTAGAACTTGAGGACCTTTTAGAACCTACCCTATTGCATGCATGAAGCCCCTTTTCAAGGATTAGCAAGAATCCATGATGTGGGAAACTAAAATTTCTTTTTGCAAATATGAAGCCATTGTAATTCTCTTATATTTTCTTCTTTTAGCATGTCTATTGTAAATTTCCTTGTAAATACCCTTGTAAAGATTATATGATTAGAATAGGTTTCTGATATAAAATTGTCTCTTGTAGAAATGGCTAGCTTTACGTAAGATACTTAAGGAGATCTATGTCCAATTGCCTTATAAGCTTCAAAAGTCATTAGAGAATTAGTTTCAAATCTTTAGCCTCGACAAATAGGAATTTATCAAGAGTAAAATTGGACTTATCCTATCCTTATAGAGCATTAACCCTACTATCACTTTAATATGGGCCTTAGTGCATTTTTGAGAACTCAAAGCTGTCACCTTCTACTTTGGCCCACACCAGTTAGCCTAACTATAGAAGAATACTCCTAGTCACTTTGGGCTTCGGATATCATTAATGACATTTATGTGCTAAACCTTAAGATCATTGTACCAAAAATTTTCAGCAAGTTATTAAGAGTAAGGAAAAAAGAAATAAACCAAGTTTTGGTTAAGGGAAGGGCCCTTAGGATGGATGATATTATTATGTGGTTCTCTACTGAACTAAGATATCAAGAAAAACGACATATCTTTTGTGCGGATCCTAAAACTTGGCACCAGCATTGAGTAAATGCTTATATCTTAATGGTATTTAATGCCATTTTATTCCTAGATGAGTCTCATCGTATTCATTTTAGGGTAGCTAAGTTGGTATCTCAATTCTCCTAGATGGGAAATCCTACATACCTGCCCTCCTGGTTGAATAAATCTATTCCTCGAACCATCTCAAGGGTAAAGGGTTTAAGGATCTGAAAACTAACGTGGCCTTACTTATGGTCTGGTTCGTTAGTCATTTGAGAAGCCACCAGCTAGACTTTAATTGGGCTGAGTTCATGTAGTGGTATGATCTTGTCAAATCTTTTGAAGAACGGATCTACTTACCTAAAAATATTGCCACTCATCATTGGGTTCAGTATTTTCAAAACATGTAGGCTGAAGAGATACTCTTGACAGCTAGATGGAATTCAAGTGATCAAATGATTAAGGATGTAAGGGCTTTGAAGTAGTTCCTCTAATTATGTTCAACACTTGCATTGGATACTATCTAGCCACAATAATCCAGTAAGCTAGGCCTTTTTAAGCTTTGCCTCAAAGCCCAACACTTGAGCTTGTTATGATTAACTTCCATGACACCCATATCCTTTTAGTTGATAAAGTGGCCTAACCCTTAGACATCAAACCTCTCCGGTGTAAAAGGATAACCACCCCTATCATTAAAGGGATACCCAGCAAATCTCAAACAACTAAGGAATTTGTCTACTATCGACTTTAGAAATTGAAGGGAAAGGTAGAGATGAAGGAAAAAGAAGAGAATCAACTTAAAACTACACTAAAGAAATCAAAAGAAGGAGAGCAAAATCTGAAAGCCCAATGCGAAGAATACCAATAGAGGATAAAGGCCTTGGAAGCACAACTCAAGAAGGTTAAGGGTAAAATTCAAGTGTCAAAGGCCCTCAAAATTCAAAAGAGAAAGAAGGATGATGCTAAGCCAAGTTGTTGCCAAAAGAAGAGAATCTAGGCATTAGAAATTTTCTTTTTCCTTTTAATAACGTAAGGCCTATTAATTGCGAGAATTAATAAAAAAATGAAATATTTTGCCACATTATGAGTCTCTTACCAAACTTAAAATTCTTTACATCAGTGTTGCATACATCCCTACATATTTATTTATCTATTTATTCATATCATTTCTTCGTCTTAATGTGTATACATATTTATGCTAACTTGTTGTGAAGTGCTCTTATTCCAAGGCTTCAAAGATAGCTCCTAAGTGTTAAACCTTTTATAGCAGTCTAATTAGAACCCATTCATTCACCATAATGGCCGGTTAGGGAGATGACAACAACAAGATCGATGACAACAACAGGATCAATGACAACAATGACAGTTGTGTTAATCTTGAAAGCACTGATCCTACCGAGTTGAGGATTTGCTCCTTAGAAAAGACTATAGTAAAAATGGCTAAACAAATAAATTTTCTAGTTGATAGCATCATCTTACTTAGGGCCATAACAGCATCAAATGAGGGGCATTCAAAAGCCCATTGTGAAAAGAATGTTGAGGCACCATCTTTTGAAGAGAAATATCCATAAGTTCAACCGACATTTGAGTCATTTAAATTAGAAGGAGTCTATCTGAAGGTCAACTTGACGTTTGAGCCTAATACATATTCATTCCTAGCTAACACAAGACTAGAATGCAGTCAAGACCGCTTGAAAGAACTAGAAAGAAAGTTGACTCAACAAATCATAGAAAGGATGAAGGTACTTGGAAGCTATGACAATTTTGAGCAGGCTGGTATCACAGACTTCTCTACATACGATGTTAGGGCTTACCTTAAGAAATTTAAGATACTAGAGTTTGAAAAATATAATGGGACTGGATGCCTCAAATTACACATAAGACTATATGTGCAAAATGAGTACATATGTCCAATATGATCAGCTTATGGTTCAAACCTTTTAAGATAGTTTGATAGGTCCAATACTAACTTAGTATGCTCGGCTTAACCTAAACCAAGTGAACACATGGAAGAAACTTGCTAGGGCATTTTGTGAGTAGTATAGATTCAATGTTGAAGTGGCTCCAACAACAATAGATTTAGTGAATCTTAGGAAGAAGAATAATGAGTCCTTCAAAGAGTATGCTCAGAGGTGGAGAGCCTTAGTTGTAAGGGTATTTGCCTTAATGTTTGAAAGAGAACTTACTTCCACCTTTATCAATACACTTGATAAGCTTACTTCTCTCATCTAATTGGATAGGCCTCAAGCTTCAGGAATCATTTGACAGAAGACCATCTTCTTCATTGTCTACTTCCAAACCAGTAGCCAATAAAGTAGCCACAGTTAGCGTGGTGAATTCAAACGCCAAGCCCAATGCTCAGGTTTCTTTTAAGGTGAATCCTCCTCAAATCTAATAGCAATTCAGAAACTAGCCTCAAGTCAGCAGGGCTCCAAGACAGTAGACTAAAATAACTATTCCTCTTAGCTAGGTTTTAGAGAAGCTACAAAAAGACAACTTGATTCGATTTAAGCTCCTTAGTAATAGATATAGACCAAGGATTTTTTATCCTAATCAGAAATGTGAATATCATTTGGGATAGGTAGGGCATTCAACCAATTCATATTGGAGATTGAAAAATAAGATCTAAGATTTCATTAACGAAGGCTCAATCTAACTAGACTTCATAGAAGCTCCAGCTCCAAACGTCAACAATAATCCCCTACCTAACCATGGCCCTATTATCAACATGCTTTTTGATGATTTAGATTTTGCAATTAATATGATTAGTTCAAGTAAGAAACCTAAAGTCTTTCAATTTTACAAGAATAAGCAAGCCTCAAGTGCCAAGAGGTATACCTTTCATATATTGGTAGAACCAAGAGAGATTAAGTCCATTAGTAGGTGGAATTACTTGATGTGGAAGGGTTTATGACCCAAAAGAACATCTCAAAAAGAAAAATGTGTTAGAGGAAGCAAACAACAAACCTACTAAATGTGAGGAAGGATTGTTTGTCTTCACTAAAATGATTAAGTCAAGTGAATACAAGATAATGGACTAACTCATCAAGACTCCATAACAGATATCACTCATAGGTTTGTTGATAGCATTTGAATCATATCGGGAAGCTCTATTCCAAACCTTAAGGGAGCTTAAGCTCCCTTGTGAAATGGCAACTGAGAGAATGGGACAAATCACCAATTTTATACTCACCATAGATTAGATATCTTTTTCAACCAAAGAATTGGGTGAGGAAGGTAGCTAGCACACCAAGCCACTCTTCATAGTAGTAAGAAGCAATGGCATAATCATAACTAGAGTCCTCATTGACTATGGATCATTGCTGAATGAGTGTCCTATTGCTACCCCAGACCTATTGGGTGTCAATACAACTACAATTAAGCTAAGTTCTACCACAGTTCAGGCTTTTGATGGATCTAGAAAAGAGATTATAGGGTAGATAGACTTGCTAGTTGATATTGGCCCTCAAACATTCAATATTTGATTTCAGGTTCCAGACATCCTGAAAACCTTCAACTTGCTCTTGGAAAGACCTTGGATCCACTTAATAGGGGCCATACTTTCAAACCTACATCAGAAGGTTAAGTTTATCTCAAATGGCTAAGTGATAACAGTTCTTAGAGATCAGGACTATGATATTTATAAATAAATGACCATACCCTATATAGGTACTGAGGAGCAAGAGGATTTTGGCTTATAGATGTTTGATGAGGTGTGCATGATTACTGGTCTCGATAAAGGAGGAATGGAGAAGGTGAAGTTCAAGGAAAGCCAAATTGGTACCTACGGTCTTGGTGATGTTCCGACCCCGATTAAGAATTTCAATTGAAGCAAGTGAGGGGTAAAAGAGGTGATAGACTGTACTATGTCCTAATGACCTTTCCACTGTTGATCGAGACATTTGTTGGGGTTGACATTCAGACCCTTAAATTTACTAAAGAAAAATTCCCTAGCAAAGTGGAATTAGCGAACCTATCCTTCAAGCTCTAGCATATATATAATTGGTTCTCCATCCTTACGAATAGCAATAAGTTTTCCTTAAGGTAAAGGGTAAACCGTAATATAGTTTTTTTTTAAAGAGTTTTCAATAATTATTGTTGTTCTTTGATGTACTCATGAGAACTCCTATAATATTTAATAAAATATCAGTTCCCTTTTCCTTCATTATTCCTTGTCACTTATACTTATTTCCTCTATATACATTTTGTCTAAATCCAATGCTCCAAATGAAAGTTGGGGATACATCGTACAAGTAGACAATGTTGATGACTACAGTGAAATATAAAAAACCTAGCAAAAACATGAATTGGGTAAAATTTCCACTGAGAAACCAATTGAAACAATCAATATAGGGACCGATGATAACCTAAAGAATTTGTAGATTGGGGTAACTTAAAAGAGGAGTAGAAAGTAGAGATAGCTATGTTATTATTTGAGTATCAAGATGTGTTCGCATGGTCCTATGAAGATATGCTTGTGTTAGATCTTTCGATTATAGTCCATTGCTTGCCTACACAAGAGGATATCAAACCTAAGAAGTAGAAGCTAAGGAGATTCTAACTAGATATCTTGTTAAAGATCAAAGAAGAAGCCAAAAAATTACTTGAGGTCGGTTTCATGGAGGTATTTGATTATCCTGAATGAGTTGCTAACATTGTACTGGTAATGAAGAAGAATAAGAAAGTTAGAGTATGCATAGATTTATGAGATTTGAATCAGGCAACACCTAAGGTAATTTTCCTTTACCCAACATAGACATGTTAGTAGATAATACAGTTAGGAACCATCTTTTCTCATTTATGTATGGCTTCTTTAGATATAATCAGATCAAAATGTTTGAAGAGGATAAGACTAAGACAACCTTCATTACTACTTAAGGTGTGTTATGCTATAATGTGATGCCCTTAGACTCAAAAATGCCGAGGTAACTCACTAAAAGGCAATGGTTGCAATCTTCCACGACATGATGCACAAAGAAGTGGAAGTATATATTGACGATATGATTGCAAAATCTAAAAAAGGGGAGAATCATGTGGATAATTTGAGGAAGCTATTTGACAGATTGAGGAAATTTCAATTGAAGCTGAATCTAGAGAAGTGCATGTTTAGGGTGACATTAAGAAAATTGCGGGTTTTATAATTAGCTAAAGGGGCATCGAAGTAGATCTTAATAAAGTTAAAGCAATACTTGATATGCCTTCTCTACACACACTTAAAGATGTCAGGAGTTTATTGGCCAGATTGAATTACATAGCTTGGTTTATATCTTTGCTTACAGATAAATGCCATCCCTTATTTAAGGTACTGAAGAAGAACATTAAGATAAATTAGGATGAGGAATGTGAGGAAGCCTTCATAACAATAAAAAAATACCTTATGAATCCTTCAGTTCTAGTAACTCCTAAACTTAGGAAGTTGTTGTTCCTGTGCCTCACTATATTACTAGAGTCCATGAAGTGTATGCTTAAAGGAAAAAAGCAGGCTGTATACTACTTGAGTAAGAAGTTTGCATAAGGGGAATGGAAATATTTTAAAATTGAAAAAACGTATTGTGCTTTGGTTTAGGTTATATATTGGCTTAGATAATACCCACTCTATTACCAGATTGAAATGCTGACTCAACATGATCTCCTAAAGTATTTGGTGAAAAGTTTGGCCCTTATTGGCAGGGTCTTGAAGTAGCAAATCTTATTGTCAGAATTCGGCATCACATATGTGAACCAAAATTTAGTTATGGTGCAAACCCTAGTAGATCAACTAGTAGAGAATCTCCATGAAGATACTCTCTAAGAAGTGCAAGTTAAATTTCTCGATGAGGATATATTAGTAGATAAAGGTGATTCTAATAAAGAGAAAGATGAGAAGCTCTTGAAATGGAAGATGTTCTTTGATGGAGTTGCCAATGTATCTGGGTGTGGAATTGGGGCAATACTGATATCTCCCGAAGGTACACAGTTCTTAGTGGCTATAAGGCTTATTTTCCCATATACCAACATTATTGTTGAATATGAAGCATGCATTATGGGACTTAAAATGGCTTTAGATAAGGAGATTCGGGAATTAAAAATATATGGGGATTCATTACTCATTATTAGCCAGACTTGGGGAGAATATAAAATGAAGGATTCTAAAATGATACCTTACCACCAACACTTGACTAAATTAGTAGAGAGATTTGAAGAAGTTGCGTTCACATATGTTCTAAGAACTCATAACCAATTTGTCGATGCATTGGCCACTTTAGCATCCATGATCCAAATATTAGCAGGGTCGAAATTCAACCACTCAAAATTGAAGTTGAAGAGAGGCCTACTTTCTTTCTAGCAATTGAAGGTGTACATGACAAAAAGTTTTGGTAGCATGACATCAAAGTGTTCTTACAACAAGACACATATCTCGATGATGTTGAGAAAAAGGATAAAAAGATGATTAGAAGGTTAGCTACCCAGTTCTAAACAAGTGAGTACACCTTATACCGGTGATCATTTAATGGTACCCTTTTAAGATATGTAGATGACAGAGAAGCTGAAGTTTTGATAAAGGAAGCACATAAAGGAATATGTAGCCCCAATATGAATTGTTACATGCGTACTAAGAAGATTATGAGGCTAGGGTACTATTGGTCAATTATGAAGGACAATTGCATCAAGTATGTCAAGTACTGTCACTTATGCCAAGTTTATGCAAACAAGATAAATGCTTTACCTCAAGAATTACACACTATCTGCGCTATGGCCATTTTCAATATAAGGTATAAACATCGTCGACCCAATTACTCCAAAGGCATCTAACGGTCATCGTTTCATACTAGTTGCTATTGATTATTTCAATAAGTGGGTTAAAGCCTCATTTTATTTAAGTGCTACTAAAGGGGTAGTGATCAAGTTTATTAAGAGAGATATCTTGGTTTGATATGGGACTCCATAAACGATGATTACCAATAATGACACAAATCTCAACAACAAACTCATGTTGGAGTTGTGTCAATAGTTCAAAATCATCTACAGGAATTCCATCCCCTATCAACCTTAGATGAATGGGGCTGCAGAGGCAACTAACAAAAATATCAAGAAAATTATTGAAAAGATGGTTGCTACATATAAGGATTGGCATGAGATGTTACCGTTTGCACTCGTGGCCTATCAAACTTCTATCAGAACGTCGATAGAGGCAATGCTTTACTCCTTAGTATATGGCACTAAAGCAATATTACCAGTGGAAGTCGAGATCTCATCCCTTAGAGTACTATTAGAAACTCAGTTGGATGAAGCTGATTGGGTAAAGAAGCGCATTGAGCAGTTGAATTTGATTGATGAAAAAAGATTGACAACCCCATGTCACAATCAATGCTATCAATAAAAGATAACTTGAGCTTTTAACAAGAAGGTATAGCCTTGAAATTTCAAAGAAGATGATGTAGTACTGAGAAAGGCTCTCTCCAATGTATAGGATCCTAAAGAGAAATTTGCTTCAAATTATGGAGATCCTTACATTATGAAAAGAATGCTACTAAGAGGGGCTTTCATTTTGTCACAAATGGATGATTTAAGTTTTAGGGATCCTTGTAGACACCTTATTTTTGCTATTCTTTATTTTAATTTCAATCTCTTTTCGCTTTTAAGCCAGGTTTACAAAAAAAAAAAAAAAATGGAACCCAAAAAAATAAAACATAAAAAAAAAAATAAAACATTGAAAAAATACAAAGTGTCTAAAGCATTGAGTCAAGTTTGTTAATCGTTTAAGGTCGGACTAGGCAATAGTTGAAAGTATGCATACAATTTAACAAATTTTGAGTCTTTAAAATCTTTGAGCTTAATTAAAAAAATACATATTTTAATTAGCTTAGTAAAATATTTAAGTTTATAAAATGGATTTTTTATCCAATTTTAATGTTTTAACTAGACTAATTAAAATAAGAGGATATATTAAATTTGAAAATAGTGTGAAAAATCTTTAGCATGTATATTGTAAGTTATAAGAAGGTTAAGATCCTTTTTAAATTGGTATAGGTCAAATTGGGCTTGATAGTGAAAGTCCAAAGTAAAGTCGGGCTTAAAATAGAAGGTCTAAATAGAACATGGAGCTTCTAGAACTTGAAAATGGATTTGATTAAATCTTAAAAGAATTATTCGAGAAACTAACAAATCTAAATCGAGTATTGTCATATCTTATGAATATTAGATTTATCGAGATTAAATTCTCATTAAAAAGATCCAAAAGATTTAAAATTACTCATTTATAAATAGTAGACTTTAGTTGTAAAAAATCACAATTCTACATACACAATTTTTCTGACTTTCGCATATAACATAGACCACAGTCCCTACTCTATTCACACCTCCAATCCCTCACTCAGATGTCCAGTTCACCTACTGTCACGTCCACACTCCACAACACATCACTATCACGTCTACACTCTACATCACATCACTAGCATCTCCATACGATCATAGTAGTGATAGCAAGTACACAATCTATACCCAAATTCCATGTGATCGCTATATGACCTAACAACAACCCGACGAATAGCAACACCATAACGAACAAAAATACCTTGATGAACAGTAGTTCCATGTACGTACAATGACTCTACACAGTAGCTCTACGTGATTAGCAGCAATACGACAGCAGTAACATAGCAGTACACACATGATGCCAATTCAATCACACGACTAATGCAAGTTTTCTCCTTAACTTAACCTGTTTGAATGAGTGAGTTTATTATTATTATTATTATTATTTATTTAGTTTAATTATTTAGTCAATAGTGTTGTTTTACTAACTTGAGTTAGTCTTTTAGTACAGGCTTTTAGTTTAGTTTTCTTTAATGAAGTAGGTCCTACATAAATCACAATCATGTCATACTTTTATTAAAATCGCATTTTTTAGATAAAATTGCATCTTTTAGAAAAATCACATTTTTTTAGATTAAATTGTATCTTTTAGATTAAATGGCTTCTTTTTCATAAAAATTGTATTTTTAGATATAGATACATATCTTTTCCGATACTCATATCTTTAGTAAAGATGAGTATTTAAATTACATATCTCAGTGGATTTGCATAAATATTGCATTTAGGGTTTTTCTTAAAAGATAATAAAAATCTTAACTATAGTCTTTTCAAAAGATTTAGTTAGTTAGGCTTTTTTAAAACAAATTCATATAGTTAGATCTTTTAGGGTTTTTTTTTAAATAATAAAAATAAAATAAAATAAATAAATTGTTAAATAATGTAAATCTAGCTCAATTTTCAAATTAAAAAGAATCAACCTACTAAATCTTTTCTAAAAAAACAAAGTTATGTTGGTTTAATCCTTACTAGCGAGTACGTAAGCACTTTTAGGGAAACCAACAAAGTTATGTTGGTTTTGTATATCGTTGCATATTTTAGCATCTTTATAAAAATGATAAAAAAAGCCCATTAATATATATTTTTTTTTTGCACGGTGACTCAGTCTAAATAAGTTAACCCTTGGGTTTAGATTTTCTAGTTAAATTTTCTAAAGAATTAATTTTTTAGAAAAATAGTAGACTAGTGACTAAATTAGAGTTTTCTCATTCGAAAATTGTAATTTGACTTTTTACCAGTTTTACTGGTTGGTGACTATAAATTATTTTATAAAATTTGTTTCAAAGAAAAATATATTTTCTTAATTTAATGTCGAATAACTTATATTAAGTCCAATGGAGTTAAATTAATTGAAATAAAGCTCGACAACTCTGTAAATGCTAATGCGGTAAAATTGTATTACCCCCCAAAAGTCTATGGAATTTTTACTTGGAACACCAAATGTTATCAATCTTAAATATTATTGTGGTCTAATTTTCATTTCTCTATAAGTAAAACTGCTATTCTTAGCAGTTGTTAGCATTGGATGATTGCCAACACTCTTCCTGTTCCATCAAAAGATCCTATTTTCTTACTTTACTCAAAGAAATCTTATACGCTACAAACATAAGAGATGGTGAATGTGAGCTTTGGAACAATGATAATTAATGAAAAACTCTTAAAATTCTTCATTATGAATTCACCTTTCTCAATGGGGGGATTGGTTTTCTATTTTTCAAGGTAAGGCCACATCTCATAGTAGATAACCATCACTTGAAAAAGGTTTGGGCTTGATCCAATGAAAATAAGAGACAGTTTAGTTGAAACATTGAGGATTTATTTGATGCTAGAAATTTGAGACATGACCTCTCTAATCCAAAATAAGAGGTATTTCATGTGTTAGGCCACTTTCCTTAAAGTTAGTGGCGAGTAAGACTTTGTGTGCTTTGTTTCAAGATTAGAATGGTTGTCAAAAGCTAAGTCATTGGTTTTGATCAGACTTCTTGAGAAAAGGCTTGATTGTTTGGAAGCTATTGATAAAGCTAGGTAAGTGCTTATATACATTTAAGCATAAAGTTAAGTTGGTTTTAAACATTCCATTTGTATTAAACTTCAATCTCTTTCTATGGTTTTAGTTAGCTCAAGAAGCACTATCCTGTTTCATATTCTCTTTAGGGTCTTAACTAGCTCAAGAAGCATTGACTTGTCTCATCTCTTTTAGGGTTGTAGCCAATTTAAGGAGTGTTGACCGGTCTCATCTTTTTTGAGTTCTAGCCTGCTCAAGGAGTGCTGTCCCATCTCTCATTCTCTCTAGGGTTCCAATTAGTTTAAAAAGCACTATCCCATCGCTTTCTATCTAAGCTAGTTCGAGGAGTGTTTTGCCCATCCACTTAGGTTCATTTGCCTAGGTTAGTCAGCTCAAAAGAGTATAACTAAGTTCTTGTTTTAGGGTCTTAGTTAGCTTAAGGAGTACTTTGCCTATTCTCTTAGGTTAATTAGCTTAGAGGAGCATGATCATGTTCTCATTTAGGGTTTTAGTTAGCTCAAGGAGCGCTTTGCCCATTCGTTTAGGTTAGTTAGCTCATAGGAGTACGACTAAGTTCTTATTTAGGGTTTTAGTTAGCTCGATGACCGCTTTGCCTATTCACCTAGGTTAGTCAACTCAAAGAAGCATGAATAGGTTCTAGCACTTTGCTCATTCACCTAGGTTAGTCAGCTCAAAGGAGCATGACCAAGTTCTTATTTAGAGTCTTAATTAGCTTAAGGAGCATTTTATCCGTTCACCTAAGTTAGTCAGCTCAGAGGAGCATAACTAGAATCCCATTTAGGGTCTTAGCTAGCTTAAGAATCGCTTTACCCGCTCATCCAGGTTAGTTAACTCAAAAGAGCACGACCGGAATCCCATTTAAGGTCTTAGCTAACTCAAGGAGCGCTTTACCTGTTCGCCTAGGTTAGTCAACTCAGAGGAATACGAATAAGTTCTCTTTTAGGGTTCTAACCAACTCCTAGAGCACTAGACCCTTTTAAAACTCACTTTAATTTCCCAATTAGCTCCTAAATCAGCATTTTACTTCTATTAACAATTCCTTCGTAGATCGGACCTAGGCTAGCTAGTAAGCTAGCTAGTTGTTGCGTTGTTTAGGGCAAATTCATCTTCAAAGCAAATATGGTATCTCCTTTTGTCTTTGTGGTAACATTTTATTCAAACTTTACTACAAAGATGGCAATTATAGATATTTTATTTTTGTCTCTCTGTAGTTTTGGAAATTTTTAGAATAGAAAAAGGATCCTAATTTAGAAAAAATACAAAAAAATAGAAAATTTAGAAAAGTACAAAAAAACACAAAATTTAGAAGAAAAAAAAAGACAATTTAGAAAAATAAAAGAAAAAAAAGAAGAAAAAGTAGATAATTTAAAATAGAATAGGCAAATTTAAAATAACTTTACTATACTATTCTGGTCATAAATAAATAGGGGAATTTTGGGTATGGGTTTAGATTTAAATCTAACCCAGATCGACCTAGTCAATCTATGTAATTTGATTGCATATATAGACAAGGTAAATGCCAACGGCTTGATGGAAAGACAATATACACACATATAGAAGGTTTTAGGTTTGATCCAAGCAAGGCACAAATTGTGCCTTTTACTTTCCATCCCTTCTGTTTGCCATGTGTCACAGTTTGGTTGGACCAAGTGTCTATATAAACATGTGGTAGATGTTGATTGGACTAAGTAGATGGCGTAGCACTATGTCATAATCTTTCTTCCCATTTCCCAGATTTTCCTCATTTTCCTTTTTGACAAGGCTACTTCTAGTCTTATTTTTTTTTTATTCTATCCATGATTCCAGCAAATCAATGGTAGAATCATGAAGATCTCACATCCCTCTTTCAATCCATATTAAGAAGACATCTTAATTCAAACATTTTGTTGATCAAATCAGCATTCGTAATTGGAAAAAATAAGCCACTCAAGATTCAGGCTCCAATCCAATCTGTCAAAATCTAAATAGTAGGGTAAGAATTGAAGCTTCATTTCTTCGTTGTAAGTATGAAAAGCACAACTCCAACTTACAAAATCAACTGAAATCGTGCAATTTGCCTAAAATCAAAGATCACGAGAGCTTATATGGATGAACTTGATTCGGCCATTAATGGCTGTTTCCTTGTGTATTTGAGCTCATTCTAGTATAAATGGGAGCTTACATTTGCATTTCGAAGACCATTAATCATCAATACTCACTCATTTATCTCAAAATAAAAAGTCTTCCAACTCTCTCTTTCTCTCTCTCTCTCTCTCTAGCATCTCGTTTCTCTCTCTCTCTCTCTCTCTCTACAAAATTGGTCGAGCTCAAAGCTATTCAAGCAAAATCAGTCTCACAGGAGGATTTCCTAAGCTCTAAGCTTATGACTAAGGCCACCCCTAACCTCTACTGCATCTCCAACACCCTTAACCACCGCCTAGAATCGAAACCCACGAACCATCGTTCTCTACCCATCTTTAGCTTGAACCAACTACACTAACGTGGCTGCTACCCTTGTAAACCCCCTTTACTGAGTACTCTTCACTCTAAACAACCACCTCACGTAACAAACACCTCCATCATCCTCGATTAGCCTTTAAACAACCACTAGATAGCCACCAAACACCAAGATACAGCCACCAAACCCTCATTTATTAATTAAATACACATGAAATTGCTTTCAGCAGCATAAAAATCTGCTTGAAATGCTTGTCGAGCACACTCTGTAACTATTGCTTTTCTCTTCTTATGTGACTTGATACCCTGATCCAACCTGACCATCTAACCCGCATGTTGCAGCTACTCTAACCCAAGCGTAACCCACGTCCAAGTCTAGTCCTATCATCCTTCTTTTGGGTTTATTTGTTTTGTTGTTTTATTTATTTATGTTGTAATTTTTTTCCCTTTTTCTGTTGTAATTAAAACTTGTAAATAAAAAAGAAAAAAAGAAGAAGGAAGGAAGGCTTTATTTATTTACTTTTTTTAAATATAAGTAAAAAATAAAATAAAATACATAGTTTTTATCCCTTGGAAAAAATTAGTTCAAAAAATAAAATTGAATTAACCCTTCTTTCAAAACTAGAACTTCCTTTAGAATTTTCCAAAACATAATAAATTACCAAAATTAAGACCCTTTTAGAGTTTTTTTTTTTTTAAATAAAATCAAATTGACAAAAATTTAAATCAGGCCATTCTCTTAATTTAAAATCAATCAACACACTTAAGTTTTCTTAATGAACTATGGAAATCTGATCTCAAATAGTGAGTATGTAAGAATCTACTAAGCGACTTAAAAAACGAAAATAAAACTATTTTTCCCCTTTTGTAAATATATATATAAATATATATATTTTCTCTCTCTCTCTCTCTCTTTGTAAAAAAATCCAATTTTCTTCATTAATGTAAATAGAAATTATTAGTAGGGTGTTTTGAAAAATAAATACTAAGATTGGAATTTTTTGAAGTGGAATCCATTTAAGGTTTAAAAAGGTAGCCCTCGACACCTGTGAATCCGGTTTCTTTGAATTTTTTTTAAAAAGTTTTTAAACACATTGAATAGTGGCTAAATTGGAACCAATCTGTCTAATTGATTCTAATTTACTTACTTTTCTTGGTTATGTCGGGTAGCAATTCCAAAGTATTTTAAAAAACAAAGAAACTTGGTTTTCTTTAATTTTTGTCGAGGATTTAAATCAGATAGGTGTAAGGTTTAGTTTAAATCAAATTAAGGAAATAAAAATCGAAAATGTCAAGCTCAACAATGAATAAAACTCGGCATAAATGTCTTACTATTTGAAGACATATAAGTAACTACAGTAGGCAATGTTGTGAGAGATGAAGAGGCCAATGATTCTAGCCTATTCAAGAAAAGTAGATTTCTTCAAAGCTAAATTATGAAGACTCTTTTTGTGGCTTACATTTCTACAATCTTATGGGTTTAAAAATTCCAAAGATAATCATGGATAAAAAATTACAATAGAGTTGATTGAAGAAAGATATAAAAATGTCAATAAATTTATTCATGTTGTCAATACTTGCAAGGAAAATTTGTCCTTATTTGAGGAGATCAAGTTAGATTTTGTTTGCAAAGAAGCAAATATAGTAGTCAACAAACTAGCAGCTAAAGTATGGGGCAAAGAAATAAAGGTCATATTGCTCTTCTTTTCATATGTTTAGAAAACTCTCCGGTAGGATTTTTATGCAATTATTATTAATATTAAGGAGCATGAAACTCTTGTAAACTCTACTATTTTTTGTATGTTAGGTGGTAGATCACTTTACTTAACTATATGAATATAATTTCCCTTTTAGTCAAAAGAAAACTAAAAAGTGTAATCTAGACTATAGTTATATTAAATATCTAATAAATTAACAAAAAAGAAATAGAATATTGTAGATGATTATTTCAATGTTAAACTTTGCGCCTAATTTAATATGATAGATTGATCTTTTAGGTTGATTATGGGGTATAGGAAATTGGACCCAATCAACCATGTCTTAAAGAGATTTAATTTAGCAAGCTTGGAATAAGGATCGTTGACTAATTTTTCCACTATTGACTTTGGTTGTCTTGTGCATGAAACTAGACTTACAAAAAAGGTCTTTTTGAGTTTTTTTTTAGGCCTTATATGACCTTAGTAGACCTTGTCACGCCCCGAAGCGGTAGAGTCGTAACAGCCCCCGCCGTGTAAACCATCCTAAGATAGAAGTTGGCTTTACAACCGCTATCTTAGACCTGATCTACACAAGACGTCCACGACTAACCCTCTTTGAAGTAAACAATTTGTAATTTAAACAAATCATTTACCTAAGAAAGTGAGAAAAGTTATATATAATTACTATAATTCAGTTATTACATTAATCAGAAATGAAAAGTAAAATATGTGTTGATTCTTCAATGTTTTTCCTCACTCCCCAGGATCCAGCAGTTGCTAGCTTCAGAGTAGTTGTTGACGCTTCTTAGCCAGCACCTGCATAACGTCTATAGGGATGTGAGCAACCGCAGCTCAGTAAGTAGGGACGGAGGACTTAAAACTATACCAGAAACACAACAAGGTTTTCAATCACTTATTAGATGCAATGCATGTGCAAGCAAATGCCATCGCACGACGTTGTCCGGCCCGTCGTGAGATTAGAGAAATTGCGCCCGCTCTAATTCGGGTTGAGGAGTTGCCGTTAATGCAATGGCTCACGACCAAACCCAGGCTTGTGTAATGAAGACCTTGCTCCTCCCACGACTACCTTCGAACCACAGTCTTCACCCCCGCCGCGACCTCCTCTCCTGTCACTTAGTTCGACTGAGGATGAAGAAGGGACCATTTTGCAATCCTGCGCTATCCCTTCCGAAGGGGTCGGTATTTGGCCGGAGAGTCCTAAATTCCCCTAACGGGTTGCCATGCATGTCCGATTATGATTACTGGTCAGATATTTGATTAAGTCCAGATTAGGGTGATCAATCATTACATACAATTCATACAATATGTGCCAAAGCAACAAACAGAATCATAGCATCACCCATAATCAAGCACATGCACACATTCAACTATCTAACAAGCACAACCAAGCATAATCTTAAGCCTCCAAAATACAGCATCGTATTAATCCCAACTTACCTCGACTTCTCGCTCACTCACTCGAGGTCCGATTTGCTCAGGCCATCGCCGATCATCCCTATAACACGAACGTGGTTTTAGCTTTTCATATAAATATTACAAGTTCATTTTATTCTATAACGCTTATTGTTAGGTTTTGTTTAAGGTTTAATATGCCTAATTATCTAGGTATTAAGTCTTTTACCATTATTCTAGGTTTAGGGTTAGGTTCAGGTTCGGTTTTCGCATTGATTTCTAAGTTAAGTTTTTAGTTCGATTTTTAAGTAATGTTTTAGATTCCAACCCTAGAATTCCATTCCAACCCATAAGGTGAAATTAATCACATTACTTTCTGATCTCCTAAATATCATTATTACCTCTAATCAGTATTTTATTCCATCCGGTACACTTAAATCCCTATTTGTGTACCGAATTTACTCTTAATGTAAGAAATTTTTACATTTTTCATATAATTACATAAATTCAAGTTTCTTATCAGATTTATTATATATCCCTATTATTTATATAATATCAATTTTTATCCTAATATTTTCTATTTATTATATTTTCAAAAATTACACATTATGCATTATTGCATATTATGCACATAGTGCATTTCTAATATTTCTATTACCCTAATTACCATCTCTAAACAGCAATTATTATTTCAAAATGTCTAAATCCATCCTAAATCAGATTTTACTCCAAATTTCCCTAATTTACAAAATTAACTATTTTTCCTATTACTTATTTATTACATAATTAACCTAATAATTACATCTAACACTCTAATTGCTACAAGTATCATACTCCATCAGATTTTAACATCCTAAAACATCTACTTATTCACTAATTCAGTAATTAATCTCCTAATCACCTAATTAACTCCAAATTACCCATTTTATACCTCATTTTAGGGCCTAAAAATTCTCTAAAAATTTTGAAAATTAATTTTTGAAAACGGGCTTCATAGCACTGTTTTATATCATCTAAGTAATCTACAGAAAAATTTTGGGCTTGAAACTACACTCCTAAGGTCATTTATTTCTAAACCGAAATGTGCTCGGTTTTGCACGATTTCTTAAGGACCATATATTACAGGACATAATTTTATCAAAATAATATTTTTCCTACAAACTACATACAAAAATATCCTAGAATAACAAAATTCATAATTTTCTAATTATATTTACTATTTTTACAAAATTACACAAGATTTGGGCTGGAAATCGGACTCACCGATTTGGGTGGCTCCGGCCACCGCGGGCCGCCGTATCCTTGTCGGCTGGCCCAAGCGCTGCCACCACCGTGTGGTGGTGGTGGCCGTCCACTTCCAGCTGCTCGTCTGGTAAGGGTTCTCTTTAAATGCCCTAACTGCACAGTTTTTCTTATTTTTTTTCTAAACCGAATTTTTCTCTCAATTTTCGACTCTCCCTAATTTTCTCACTTTCCAAACTGCCCAAATGAGCTCCGTGATTTTTTTCTACTATTTATAGACATTTTTTGTAATTATTGTGTATTAAATTATATAAGACAATTACTTTATCCCTTAAAATTTGGCTTTTGTGTTGCCTAATTCTTATTGGTTAATTTTTATTTTTCTTATCCTGACATGCCACGACCAAGTTTACATCATTCCATACCCTTCTGATTTTTTTCTGATTTTTCCATAATTATTTTATAATTTTCTTTAATTATTTGCTTAGTTTTTGGCCAATTTAGGTAATTACGCATATTTTTATCTATACGTAAATATATGTGGGGTACACGTGAACATTCCTAATTATTATTTTGGTTATTCTAAAATTTTTAGTATACATATAATCTATCTCTAGTAATTTATTAGTTATTAGATTACACTTTTTGCTTTTTCGGTAATTAGCAATTATTATGCTTAAAATTTGAAATTTTTTTTGTCTCTTATCTTATTACTTATTTTCTTAAATTTAAGTTTACGGGATCATTTTTACTAATATTCTTCTCAATAGTTTATATTTTGGGTTTGATCGGATCTTTTAACCGATCGCTTTAAATCTTGGGTTCTAAGTTCAATCCTACGGTTACTTAGCTGAACTTTGGGGCTCACAGACCTTAAGAAGACCTAAGTTTATGTTAATGGAATATGGGCTTTTTTGTAAGTGGAAATGAACTTCATCTCTAAACCTTATGAAGTCTTTAGCTTGGATATAGCCTAAGATAAGCATAAAGCCCATGCGTATCGAAGGAGTAAATATAGATCAACAACATCTAATAATAAATTGAACAACTCCCATCAATGACTCATTTAGTTCATCTATTTCAACTTTATTCAAGGGGACAAATTTTGTATATATCCTTCTACTGACTCATAGCAATTCTAAGTAGACTCAAAATGTGAAATCTAAATGTAGAAACGTATGTTTTTACAATAAATATAAAATAGCTTTAAAAGAATTATGGATATGCTCATAGCAATTTTTTGAAACTTGAAATACACAATGGAAATAAAGAAATTAAATTATTTTTTCATAAAAATTCTTAATAATATATAATTTAATATGTACATACAAAGGATAAACAAAGTCAAAACTAAACTCTTTCAATTTTTATTTTGAAAAAAATAATGAATTAAAGGGAACCAAATATTTTAATTAATTTTAAATTATTGACGGTATAATTAAAGTATATAGTTTTTTCTTATAATTTTTGTTATCGAAGTTGAAACTTAGATGAAAGTTATGAATATAAAATAAGGGACAAATAGAGAGAGAAAGAAGAGAAAAATTAAACTAGGATAGGGAAAATGATGTAATGCTCTATCAGTTGATAGTTTGTAAAAATTTAGTTGTATTTTTTTTTTCTTCATATTTTAGCTCATTCAATTTAGATATTATAATCAGTAAGCTCGGTAAAAAACGTAAGTTTATACTAAATTTACATGTAAACTCAGTTGAAAGTGTAAAGTTCTACATAAAAACGATTTTATATACGAGTTGTAGACACATTATTTTTGCTAAATTTTTTTATCAATTTTATTAATTAAGCCAAGTTAATAAATAAAAAGAAAAATAAAAAAAAGCGAAAATTAAAAGAAAAATTGAAAAAAAAAAATCAAGTCAAGTCGGAGCAAGTTGAGTCTTAGGTCGAGTCATATCAAGTTGAATTAAGTTGGGTTGTTTGATAAGGTGACAAGATGGAGTTAAGTAATTAATTTTAGGCTAAATCAATATAGAATATAATTCATCCACTTTAGGGCTCAAATCAGGATTTATCAAGTTATCGAGCTATATAATTAAGATTGGATCGGGCCTGAAATAGAAAGCCTAAAATAACTAAGATTTCTAGAAACTAGGGTAAATTTTGTAAGAATAATAATCGCAATCGCAATCGTAATCATAATTGCAATCACATCTTTCGTATCTTCGATACGAAAGATTTGATTTTGAGCTTATAAATAGCACATCAACAGGAGATTCATGGGACAGTTTACTTAATTAGATGCCACTAACACTACAGGTACCACCATTGCAAAACACCACATACTACACTTGCCACCACCAAAAAACATCACATACACCATACACCACCATATACCATCACACGTGCCACTAAAGCACCACCGCCACACACTACACGCCGCTATACACTCACCAAAACACCATCGCCAGGACCATCATATCTGCCACCAAGCCACTGTCATTGTCGCCTAATCCATTGCCGTTGCTGCCCAAGCTACTGTCGCTATTGCCTAAGTTACCGCTGCTATCACCTAATCCCTCGCCACTGCTGCCCAAGCAACCGCTGTTGTCGCTTAGTCCATTGCCCATCACCTCCTAGTGTTACTCATAACGCCCAGTTGCTTGCCCAATGTCGCCCAGTTTATCACCCACCATCGCCTAGTTGATCACCTATGCTCGCTTAGTGTTGCCCAATTGATTGCCCACTTTGCCTAACCATTACCCACTTTCATCTAGGTCCTCACCTATTGGTTGCTCAAGTTTTAATAGATAATGGGTCTTCGTTGCATGTATGTCCATTGGCGACACTAAATTTACTCGAAGTCGATGCAATTGAGATAAAGCCTAGCTTTATTTCAGTAAGAGCTTTTAATGGATCAAAAAGAGAGATAATTGGAGAAATTAGGTTGCAAGTTGAGATTGGCCTACAAATGTTCACTATTCCCTTTTAGGTTCTGGATATACCGCAAACTTTAAATCTTCTATTAGGAAGACCGTTGATTCATTTAGTAGAGGCAATTCCATCCAGTCTACATTAGAAAGTGAAATTCATAGTCAATAGGCAGTTGATTGCTATTCTCGGGGAGTAAGATTACGAGATTTACAAAGAGACGACTATTTCCTATGTTGAGGATGAAAAATTGGAAGAGCCAGGGTTGCAGATTTTCGATGAAGTTAGTGTGATTGAAGAAGTAAGATAGGGGGCACAGGGTCGTTTGAAATAGCTTAAGCAATAGATTAGAACATTTGGGCTTGGGTATGAGCCCATTGAAGAGGAGATTCATGAAATGAAGGCTAAAACCAGAAATAAGAGAGGAGATCAGTTATACCATACTCACATGGACTTTCTAGACATCCGCCAAACATTCCTAGTACCAGTTGGTGTTTAAGAACCTGAAGTAGCCAGTCTATCCAAGGCCTTGACTCAACAATGCAGCATCGGTCCAAATGAGAAGAGAGATATTAGTGTACTAGTTTCAATGTGCAACTGGTTTTTCGTTTCCATTAATAGGTCTCTTTAGAAATGTAAAATTAGATTAATTAGGAATATTCGATTTCGATAATTAGTTTGATTAGTTAGACTTTTCCTTTCACACAATTTGAATTCATTCATTCAATAAAATTCATTCCTTTCTTTCCATTAATTCTTTTTTATTATTTATTCGTTGTCCTTTTCTTTTTTCCTTTACTCTTCAGATTCGATGAAAATGATGAACGTAATCGATATCTTGTGCATGTAAACGATGAAAGTACCAATATCACCTTTAATCTTATTGTGATAGACATCAGAGATGATATGGAGACTCTAAACGAAATTCAAGAGAGTTCGCGTCAACATGAACAAGGTAGAGTAATTATTGACGAATAGATGGTTGTGATCAATTTGGGGACAGAGGAAAGTCTACGAAACTTAAAAATTGGCGATAATTTAACGGACAATTAGAAACACGAGTTGTTACGATTGCTATCAGAATACTTAGACATATTTGCTTAGTCTTATGAAGGTATGCCTGGTTTAGATTCATCTATTGTAGTTCATAAATTGCCAACCGGGGAGGAAATAAAACTGAAAAAACAAAAGCTTAGACAATTTAGGCTGGACATACTCCTCAAAATAAAAGAAGAGGTGAAGAAGTTGTTAGAAGTCGGGTTTATAAAAGTGTCGAATTACCCTGAATGGGTGGCCAATATGGTGCTAGTGTTGAAGAAAAATGGGAAAGTTAAGGTTTGTGTAGATTTCTACGATTTAAACCAGCCGACGCCAAATGATAACTTTCCTTTGCCGTGTATTGACGTATTAGTGGATAACATAGCTGGGAACCATCCTTTCTCGTTTATGGATGGTTTCGTGAGATATAATCATATTAAGATGGCAGAAGAGGATAAAATCAAAATCACTTTCGTTATTACTTGGAGAATGTCTTGTTATTGTGTGATGCCTTTTAGGTTGAAGAATGCTGGGGCAACTTATCAACGTACTATGGTTGCCCTATTTCATGACATGATGTATCAGGAAATCGAGGTTTTATGTGGATGATATGATTGCCAAATCTAAGGAGGATGAAATTATGTAGATATATTGCGTAAACTATTTGAACGATTGAGGAAGTTTCAACTTAAGTTAAATCTTGAAAAGTGAAGCTTTAGAGTAACTTCAGGCAAATTGCTGGGTTTTGTAGTTAGTAGAAAAGGAATCGAAATAGATCTAGATAAAGTTAAGGCAATCGTAAACATGCTTACACCAAAAACTGTAAAAGAAGTTTAAGGACTGTTGGGGAGATTGAATTACATCGCTCAGTTTGTATTGCAGTTAACTGATAGATGGAAGCTGTTATTTAAACTTTTGAGGAAGAATGCGGCCATCGAAAGGGACGAAGAGTGTAAGCAAGCATTTGTTGAAATTAAAGAGTATTTCATGAATCCACCTGTATTGGTCACTCTTACACCAGGACGGCCTTTGATTCTTTACTTAACAATTCTTCCTGAATCGATGGGATGCATATTGGGATAGAAAGATGAAACGGGAAGAAAAGAGCATCCTATATACTTTTTAAGCAAGAATTTCATAGAAGGTGAGCAAAAATACTCAGAAGTGGAAAGAATGTATTGTGCCTTAGTATGGGTGATGCATAGGCTTAAGCAGTACACTCTTTATTATTCACTAGAGTTGTTGACAAAACATGACCTGTTTAGGTATTTAGCAGAAAAGCCAGCGTTAATTGGGAGAATATCGAAGTGGCAGATGCTACTCTCTAAATTTGATATCAAGTACATAAGTTAGAGTTCAATCAAAGGGCAGGCAATGGTTGATCACTTAGCAAAATACCCATTAGAAGATGAGGATAATGGTTTAGAAGCACAATTTCTCAATGAAAATGTAATGATGGCAAATGAATTGAGTGGTGAAAAATTGGGATGGAAAATGTATTTTGATGGAGCAACCAACGTGTTTGGATGTGTGATAGGAGCAACATTGGTATCACTTGAGAGTAACCATTTCCTTGTGGTAGCAAGATTAACATTTCATATACCAACAATATAGCAGAATATAAAGCTTACATTTTAGGACTCAAAATAGCATTATACATGGGAATACAAGAGCTTTAAGTATACGGAGAGTCTTCCCTTATAATTCTCCAGATCTTGGGAGAGTATAAGATGAAGGATGAGAAATTGGTACCTTATCATGACCATTTAGTAAAGTTAATTCAAAAATTCTAGAAGATTTCATTCATTTATATTCCAAGAATCCAAAATCAGTTTGCCAATGCATTGGCTACATTAGCATCAATGGTGAAAGTCATGGATGGGATAGAAATTCATCCCCTGAAGATTAAGGTAGAAGAAAAACTGGCTTTTTGCCTTTTAGATGAAGAGAAGGGAGCAAAAGAACCATGGTATCATGATATTAAAATGTTACTTCAAACGGGGGAGCTTCCTAAAGATACTGATCGAAAAGATAAAAAAACTTTAAAAAGGTTGGCTACTCATTTCCTATTAAGTAGAGCCATGTTATACAAGAGGTCACTAGATGCAACACTACTAAGGTGTGTAGATAAAGAAAAAGTTGAGAAATTAATGAAAGAAGTGCATGGAGGAGTTTGTGGTCCTTACATAAATGGGTATATGTTAGTTAGGAAGATCATGAGAATGGGGTATTTTTGGATGACGATGGAATCAATTTATATTAAGCATGCAAGGTACTGTCATCTGTGTCAGGTGTACACTAAGAAAATCAACGCTCCTCCCCAAGAATTGCATGTGTTATTAGCTCCTTGGCCTTTCTCGATGTGGGGAATTGATATGATCAGACCAATTTCGTTGACAGCTTTAAATGGACATAGATTCATTTTAGTCGTGATCGACTATTTTACCAAGTGGGTAGAAGCAGCGTCATATGCCATGGTGACTAAAGAAGTGGTAGTCAAATTCCTAAAAAGAGATATTATTGCGAGATACGCAGCACCGAAGTCTATTATTACAGACAATGTGATGAGTTTGAATAATAAGTTGATGGATGAAGTATGTCGCCAATTCAAGATCAATTACAGAAACTCAACTCCATATCGACCTTAGATGAATGGGGCAGTTGAAGCTACAAATAAGAAAATCAAAAGGATCATTGAGAAGATGGCTATCGCTTATAAAGATTGGCATGAGATGCTTTCCTTTGCCCTTATGGCTTATATAACTTCAGTCAAAACCTCTATTGGTGTAACGTCGTATTCATTAGTGTATGGAACTGAAGTAGTACTACTAGTGGAAGTAGAAATACCTTCGTTCTGAGTATTGGCAGAAGCTCAGCTTGATGAAGCAGAGTGGGTGCAGAAGCGAATGGAACATTTGAACCTCTTAGATGAAAAGAGGCTTACAGCAATATGTCATGGTCAATGCTATAAACAACGGATGATACAAGCTTTTAATAGGAAAGTACGCCTGAGATACTTTAAAGAGGGAGACTTGGTGTTAAAGAAAGTATTGCCAAACACAAAAGACCCTAAAGGCAAGTTTTCTCCGAATTATGAAGGCCCTTAAGTGGTGAAAAGAGTATTATCAGGAGGTGCATTAGTGTTAACAGAGATGGATGGCCAGGAATTAAGGGGATCGGTGAATTTAGATGCAATCAAGTTGTATTATCCATGAAAATTGAGTTCAATAAAGATTTCAATTTTTCTTGAAAAAGTTTGTAGTTAATCTTTCATTGTTTACAAGTAAAGTTGATATCCATGAATGTTTTCGAATTTAGACGGTCATTGACCAACAAACGCTTCACTAATAAACCCTTGAGTACCATGTTTTTTCTAGCCTCATACACTTAAACATCAGATCCTTACCAATAAATCTGAATCACCAAATAAATTGAAATCGAATGTTCTTAATAATTTAATCTTGTTTCTTTCAAAAGGAGATTTATCGTTCAGAAGTCATGAAGCGTGGAAACTAAACTTTGGTGACGAATAAAGTAAATTTAATGCATAAGCATGGTCCAATTACAAGACTAAAAAATTCAGAAGGTTTTATTGAAATAGGAAAAAAACAAAGAAAAAGAAAATAGGAAAAAAAGAAGAAAAGAGAAAAAAGAAAGAAGGATCAATCACAATCCTTTAGTGAAATTCGGCTGATTGAATGAGTGAATATCAAGATTTGATTTAAGCATGCCAATCTGTTGCTATCAAAGAAATTCTTTAGTCCTAGAAAAAATAATCTTAAAAGTCTTTGGAAAGAGATATTTAAAAGAATTAAGCTAGCTTTTGAAATCAAGTCGAATGTCGAAGAGATCTATCTTATTCGGATTAGCCAAAACAAAGAGTAATCTTGAAGATATCTGTCCTCTTTGGATTAATTAAAACCAATCTTGAAGAGATTTATCCTCTTCGGATTAACCAAATTGAATCTTGAAGAAATCTATCTTCTTCAGATTAACCAAATCGAATCTTAAAGAGATCTATCTTCTTCGGATAAACTAAATCGAATCTCGAAGAGGCCTATCCTCTTCGGATAAACCAAGTCGAATTTTGAGGAGATTTATCCTCTTCAAATTACCAAGTTGAATTTTAAAGGGATTTATCCTCTTTGGATCAACCAAAACGAATCTCGAAGAGATCTATCTTCTTTATCCTCTTCGAATTAACCAAAATGAATCTCAAAGAGATCTATCATCTTCAGATTAGACATTAAAGTCAAAACAAATCTTGAAGAGATCTATCTTCTTTGCGTCACCAAAGTGAAATAAGTTTTTAAAGAGATCTATTCTCTTCAGATCACAAGCCAAAACGAATCTTGAAAAGATCTATCTTTTTCGGGTTAAACTAAAACGAATCTTGAAGAGATCTATCATTTTCGGATTATCCACTAAAACAAAAAGAGAAATCTTGAAGAGATTTATCCTCTTTAGATTATTTAAGTCGGGTTTAGTAAAAATGGGTATCTCTTTTGTTTTTGTAACAAAGTTCTAGTCGATCTTCACTATAAAGTGGGGTAGCTGTAAACGTCTCATTTTTGTCAAATTTTTTTTTTATCAATTTTGTTTATTGAGCCAGATTAATAAATAAACAGAAAAAAAAAATAAAAAAATACGAAAATTAAAAGAAAAATTGAAAAATGAAAAAAAAAAATTAAGTCAACTCGTAGCAAGTTGAGCCATAGGTCGAGTTGTGTCAAGTTGAATTAAGTTGGGTTGCTGGATAAGGTGAAGAGATGGACTTAAGTAATTAATGTTGGGCCAGACTAATATAGAATATAATTCATCTAATTTAGGGGCTCAAAATAGGATTTATTAAGTTATTGGGCTATATAATTAAGATCGGATCAAGCCTGAAATAGAAAGTCCAAAATAATTAAAGTTTCTAGAAGTTAGAATAAATCTTGAAAGAATTGCAATCATATCTTTGATACGAAAGATTTGATTTTGAGCTTATAAATAGCACATCGACAAAGGATTTAGGGGACGGTTTTCTTAATCACACACTACTTACACTATACGTGCCACCATTGTAAACCACCATGCACCATCACATGTGCCACCAAAGCACCATCGCTATACATTATGTACCGCTATGCACTCACCAAAGCACTACTGCTAGCACCATTACACGTGCCACCGAGCCACCGCTGCTGTCGCCCAGTCCACTGCTGCTGTCGCCTAAGCTACTGTTGTTGTCACCCAATCCCTTGCCACTATTGCTTAAGTTACCACCGCCATCGCCCATCACTGCCTAGTCCTTCACCCATAGCGCCTATGTTCGGCCAGTAATGTCCTTGTGTACGCCTATTGTCACCCAGTGTTGCTCGTAGTCACCTAAGCCACCACCCAGTCCCTTGTTCGCATTGCTCGCGCTCGCCTAGTCCATTGCCCATCACCGCCCAGTGTTGCTCATTGCACCTAGTCACTTGCCCAGTTGATCACCCATGTCGTCTCAATCCATTACCCGTCATCGCCCAGTTTATCGCCCATGTTTGCCCAGTATTGCCTAGTTGATCACCTAGGGTCACCCATTATCGCCTAGGTCCTTGCCCACTGTCGCCTATTATCGCCTAAGTCCTTGCCTATGCTCGTCTGTGCTGTCGCCTACTGTTACCTAGGTCTTTGCTTACGTTCGCTTGTGCTCGTCCATCATTGTCACTGGTACTATTGCCTTTCGCTTGCCTGTGTACACGCTTTCACTCGTCCATATTCTCCCCCTCACTCTTGCCTCGTGC
Source organism: Lumnitzera littorea (assembly GCA_024138015.1). Lineage (NCBI taxonomy): Eukaryota > Viridiplantae > Streptophyta > Magnoliopsida > Myrtales > Combretaceae > Lumnitzera > Lumnitzera littorea. The sequence continues at coordinate 15,683,977 of JAMXBB010000006.1, read as the reverse complement.
TGTCGCCCCTACCTTGCCCGTGTTTGCCAACCATTGTTACCCATGTATCACCCAACGCAGTAGCTACACACGAGCATGCACAAGATCTGACTTAAGTAATTTTTTTTTATTTTGTTTATTTCATTAATTTATTTTATTAGTTGTGTTTTTCTTAATTTATTCCATGTTTAAGTGCAGGTATTAATTATTATTGCAATTTTTTTAATAATTAGTTAAATTAAGTTTTTATAAATCATGTTTTTTTTTTTAAATTAAAAATAAAAAAAAATATTTTGATACATAGGGGTTTTGGAAAAAATGAAAAAATCTTAATTGAGTTTTTTTTTTTTTTTAATTTTTAGTTAGTTAAGGTTTTTTTTTTTCATTAAATTCGGAAAATTAGATTTGTTAGGTTTTAAAAAAAAATAATAAATTGATAAAAAAATGTATACTTGACTTGGTTTTCAAAATAAAAATAAATTACCCATTAAATAATTTATAAAAGAGAATTAAGGTCGGTTTAATCTCGATTAGTAGGTATGTAGGTACCTTCAGAGCAACCGTCTAAAAATAATTTTTTTTAGAAATTTGTAATAAAAAATCTTTTTTAATTACATTTTGTGAACTTAGGTATATTTTTAATATTTTTAGAAAAAATACACAGATAAAGCCCATTAATTTTTTTTAATTTTCACATAGTGACTTAGTCTTAATAGGTTAACTTCCGAATCCAGTTTTTGGTTCAGTTTTTTTTAAAAATTAATTTTTTAGAATTTCTGCAGATTAGTGGTCAAATTAGGATTTTTCTACTCAAAAACTCTAATTTGATTTTTTTACCAGTTAAATTGGTTGGCAACTTCAATTTAAATTTTTTTGTAAAAATATTTTTTTAAATTTAATGTCGAATAATTTATATTAAGTGAGTTAGGCTTAATATAGGTTAAATTAAGAAAATCAAAATAGTGCTTGACACGAATCAACTTAAAAGTACTTTATAAAATCATAAACTCATAAAATCATATGGATAAAATTACGATTTTGATAATTATACTTTTGACGTATTAGCAAGTTTTGTACAAATGTTGCTACTTTGCTAGAATCGCTTTGTAAAATATAAAACCGTAAAACTCATTAAAAACAAATTAATAACATTTCAAGAACATCTTATTAAATCCATCGTTATAAGTATGCTCTAAGAATCCGATGAATTCTTATTTCTCTTCATAGGCCTCTTCTATGACATCCCTCTATGTGTTATCATATCAAGATTTCTCCAAGATCAACAAGCATGCTCACTACATGTGATCAGTGATCGACCAAGTGTAACAACCTCATATACAGATGTCAATTTTTAATGTAAAGACGACAAACCTAAAAATGATATATTTGGTCGTTTCAAACCATTTGATAAGAGTTTGTTGTCACAGTTTCACATTGTAATGGGTTTCTCGAAACTTTCACTCGAGTAATTTCTTGATGGAATCACACCAACAGGAGGGCTCGTGTGGTATCACACAAAGCTTAGGTTTACGATAGAATAACACCACTAAAAGAAAAATGAAAAATGCATCACATTAATTTGTAGAAAAGCAATTTTAATTCATCAAATGTCTATCTTAGACGCTAATCATGAGGAGTATTATCATTAGTGGGGATCATTATGAGCCTTACAATCTCGATTCAATTTAATGGAAATAATTGCTTTAATAGAAAAGAAAACTAAAAGATCTACTATCTTAAACATAAGAGGTCAACCTATTCAAATTCTATATATAAGAAGTGAGGTTTTATCATATAAAAGAAAATAATAAATCATAAATAACTTAAAACAATATTATCATTCCGTCGTGACCCTTTCTGGTCCACATCATCTTTTAAGACGTAAAAAGAGATAAAAAGTAATAAAACAACGTTTTTTTTTTTTTCATTATATCAATATGCTATCAATCTAAATCATGGGTGTGCATTTTATATTGCCGTGATGCTTTAAGAAACAAGTTCTGAATCAGGAGACTTTTGTCAAACATATTTCCCTTTTTTAACCTTTTCTTTTTAGTGGGTTTCTTAAGTATCCACTAAAATCACATAAGTTATGTCTTATTTACCTATTTTACAAAAATCTTTTAATATATACATCATCATTATTAATATATTTCTTAAAAGCAGCAAGGGAAAAATCTATAATAGAGGATAAAAATTTAAGGTTAGATTCAAATAGAATATGTAACTTATAATTCATATATAAAATAACGTTATATAAATTGGTATAAATATGAGTAACATTACGGCTAGTACTATTAGATTTTGGTAACATGGTATGTTAAATGCCTTAGACATCTATCCTTTATTTTGTAATTTTATCTCAATTTGAATGTAACTCATTCTGAATGTAACTCATTCTTTATGTAAAATATTTTAATAACGTTCATCTCTTATTTAAATCATAAAAGGGTTTAATTATTTATTTGAACTTGACTTTAAAAATTCATGCTTTAACGTCTATTCTTTCTAAAATACAAATATATTTTCTTATAAAGTTGGATTTCGTCTAACACTGTATTGCATTTGCCACGTGAAGGCCTCTAATTCATCTATATAGTTAGTTTTATTAAATAATGTAATTATATATTAATTAAGTAAAATTAAAAGAAAAGTTTACAAAATAAAAAAAAATAGCACTTCCACCGGAAGGAGCGGTCAAAATGACAATAAATTATCGAGTGCGTTGTGACTTATATATGAAGGTAGATTGTTTGAGCCACTACTACCAAAATTCAGGGGAGAAAAAAAAGAAAAAGAAGGTAGAACCGTAGAAGGCTTGATTGGATCGATTTGAGCTTTTAGTCTTTTATTATTTTTTCTTTGTAAATATGGTGATAGATGGCCAGTCTTAAGTGGTCATCAACTAGTCCTAGCTAAGGCTATTTCTTCTTCTTTTCATTTCTTTTTTTTTAACCTTTTTCTCTTTTTTCCTTTTTTACTTTTTGTTTGCTTTTACTAATTTATTTAATTTTATGTATATTTAATTATATTATTTATTTAAATTAACTATATTAGCCAATTAGGCACTGCCATATTTTATATGCTAAATATGAAAGAAAAATTCTCGTCTGTAACAAGTCTGTCAAAATTAAAAGAGTGGAATAGAAAAAGGAAAAAAAAAAAGAATTTTATTGGTTAAACATTCACGATTAAAAATGTACTCTAATTTTTTTCCCCCATTTTCACTAAGGATGAGGAAGTATCCTTTACCCAGGGGGAAAGTAGGAAAGAAATAAAAAAATTCATAGGATAAATCAGTCCAAATCAAAATGGGAGGGGAAAGGGGATCGACGTGGCTGATTGTGGTGATGAATTTTTAGTTGGGAGGTGGGGTGGATGATTCCAATTTTAAAATACCGAAAATCAGCAGCTTCGTCAGTCAGACACGTGACTGGATACAAAAGTTCTACCCAACTCGGTAGCCACCCCCAGTGGGTGATGCTATCATGTTCCCCCCGTCCTTTTTCCTTTCTTTCCAATTTTTAGTTATATTCTTTAGACCGGATTCTATCAACTGCTTAAATGTCACTAATATACAGCATATATATATATATATATATATATACAAATTGTGTAAACAGATTTTTATCTATAAATCTGATATATAAAAATTAACAATACTTTTGTTATCACCCTCTTTTCCTAAATATATTCATGTATAAAATTATAAAATTTAGTATTGTTTTTAAATTTACGTTTAACTAACCTATAGTGATATTATGATGTCACCCCAATATAATAACATTATCTCAGATGCCGTTTATCTAATATGATGTTAGAAATATTTTCACACTTGTAGCATGATGCTTCGTTCACCATTTAGTTATAGCTTTATTTGATTCCTTATTTTATTTAACTAACCTTCTCACAGTCTCGTACACCGTATTAATGATAAACTATATATTTATTATCCTACTTTCCTTAATAAATATTAAAGGATCATATAAACATAAAAATTTTAAAAATAAGCATATTTTATTTTATTGATTTAATTATTAATTAATTAATTCTTTTATACATTACAGGTACAGAATCCGCCAATAGTATTAAAGAGCATTGGACTTTTGAATCTTTAGTGATGCTAAACATTAGTAACTTGGTAGTACACAATCTTAAATTCGTTTATCTCCCTCAATAATTCTATAAAATAATATGCATAATTTTTTTATTTTAGTTTATATGTATATATATTGTTACATTAAACCTAAACCCCTAAATTTTATAACATAGTTTAATCACAAGTTTCGATCATGAATACACCATATTTCAAATAATTTTAAACCTTTTTTTTTTTTTTTATCTAGGAGTAAACGTAGAGAATTGTCTTTTCTAATTTTATAACAAGATGATATTCTTTTTCCATGTTTAATCACATCTTGCAATTATTTTAAATTTACATCGATTTATATTTAATTAATTTATTTTGTCTTCAAGCGGATATATTATATAATCGGCTAATTTTATTATCAAGTAATACCTTAAATCAATAAATAAATAGACGGAGCTGAAACTAGTTTTCTGCTTTATCTCTTGAACATGAATAAGAAGTAAAACTCGGGGGAGTGAGTGATTACGTTGACTTAGACTCTTGAATTTCTCTCTCTATCTCTCTCTCTTTCTCAGGTTTGTTCAATTTCTTTTCCCCAAAATCTAGGGTTTTTGTCTCGCTTCCCTTTACTCAGTAAGTCATCTACCGTTATTCCTTTTTTACTCGCTCTCTACTCTAAAACTTGCATGTGATTTCTAGGGTTTCGTACATAAGAACTTTCTTGCTTGGAATTTTGGAGATTTTTCCTGTTTTTCAATTGTTTGAACTGTTATTGGACATAGGGATTTGGTTTAACCATGATTGGTGTGCGAAAAAATTTCTGTGAAGTGTAAAGTTGAGATTTTGATTGATATTTTAATGGAAGAGTTCATCCATAACTGGACCAGCTGGCTCCGGACCATGCAACGGATATGTAGTGGTTGTTGCCTTAGTGGTGAATTTGAGATTTTGAATTGTTTGAGTATTGGAAATAGGTCCGAGTCCGACTTGGTCTCTGCTTATGGTTATAATTTGAGTGAATTTTATGGCAAAAGAAAATAGTTATGAAGGAGGATTTTATTTTTTGTTGGAATTAGAATATGGTTAATGGATATTCGAAGAATTTTCAAGGAGTTACGTCTTTTATATTTGTTAAAGCTCTTGTGGCAATTGAAGGCATTTCCATGAGAGATGTATAAATGTTTCTAAATAGTCAAGCACATGGCCTTGCCATGAGCAGTCATGGTGTAATATATGGTGGTCTAGAGTGCATTAGTGCTTGTTGTTCTGGACATTAAGTGGGGTAGAGCTTCGGTACCCCAAGAGTAGAGAATTTAACTAGATGAAATATGATGCATGGGTTTGGAAGAAGCTAAAATAGAGGCTTAATGCAGGTATTGACCAAGGGATTTCTTTGCTGTTGTTGCCCTCAAGTTGGTTTCTTTCACTGTTGGGAAGAAAAGATTGTGTGAGTTATCTTATATTTGATTAAACTGGCATCTTAAGAGATAAATTGCTTCGTCCATGTTTCTACCATAGCAATTTTTGTTTCTCTTGTTTAATCTTCCAACATACATAAAACCAACCTAGGTAAGATGTGAATCTCGTATTATATCTAATGAAGATTGAATGTTTCGAATCCACTTCCTGTGAGTTCTGGGATTTGGCAGTTAGGATGTATCCTCCTTCAACTTTTGGAATAAAGTGGTTTTGCCTGTCACACTTTCCTTTCTTGGTTTTCCGATCTTCTCTGTCAATTGATAAGTTTCAAAATGATGAATTTCCTCTTTTCGGTAATTTTTGTTTCCAAATGGTGACTGCTCATGGAAGAAAGTTAATATTTAGACCCATTTACATATTTTCTTGTGATCTTTGTGCCCTTTACATTTTCTTATAAAAAATGTAACGTTTTAGGTCAGGTCAGTTGTGCCAATTGAGATGCTGGTGTAAAGTTGTTTGGGGATTGGTGGGAGTCATCGGATAGAATAAGGAATGCAGCCAAAGTCTGAAAGTGCCAACCCATTAGAAACTTATCAACATTCTCTTCAGGCTAGTGGAGTTTTTGCTGAACCTTGGTGGCGAAATATAGCATATAATCCTATTTCTCTGGCAGAATCAGAGAGAAATGAACCCAATGCTTCCTCTATGCAAGGCTTAGTTGGTGTTTCTGAATCTAATGGTGGTCAATCACATTCAAATGAAGGAGTTGAAGAAGATGATGACAGTGCCAGCAGAGCATCCTTGAGTGCTGCATCTTCACAGTCGGGTAATTTTCGCATTGTGCTTACTACTCATATCTGAGGAGCTCTTTTAACCTGCAAGAGTTTCTTTGGGCTGTGGAATACTGACACCTGGCTTTTGCTACTTCAAATGGAATTCAGGTCAAGAACAGCATGTGAATGGTGCTTCTTCTGTGTCGACAGTACGTGAGGATGGCTATACACCATCTCCCCAATTGGAACTTGTTGGTCATTCTATTGTGAGTGCATTTTCCCTTTTGGTATCTTGTCTCCCACATTGATAAGAAGTATGCTGTGATAATGCTAGTCTTTATTAAGAGGCTTGATGAGAGGCTATCCATGATATGTTTGGAAATTTATGAAGCTTTTGTTTGCTCTTTACTTATTGAAATTCTTGTAAATTCTCTTTCAGGCTTGTGCATCAAATCCATATCAAGATCCTTACTATGGGGGAATGATGGCTGCATATGCACATCAACAAATGGTTTGTTGGTTTCTCCTATATGATTATGCCTCTTTAGTCTTTACCATGATCCAACTCTCTTAACTTCCATGATTTCAATTCTCTTAACTGTGATAAATCTTTCAGAATGTTCTTGATTTCACTTCTCTTACCATTTTTTACTTTCCTCTTGATTTGTTAAATATTTAATTAACATGCTTTATTTTCTTCTTTCTCTTGTGGTCATATTCTCAAGTCACTTCTTTGTCCTGTGGTCATATTCTAAAGTCAGTAGACATGAATGAACGAAATGATTATCAATGACTTTAGGAATTGCATACAAGCTTAAATTATCTATGACATTGTGATGATTACTTATACTATCAAGTTGTATACAAGCTTAAATTGAGATTTTGTTTCTTATGTATGAGAAAACTGTGGGTTGCTTTCTCTGGTTACTGGTGGACATCTGTGCACTGGATGGATTTATGCCACAAAATTTCCTGTGGTGGCAATGCAGAATCTCTGTAAAGACTGGACAAACTTCCTTTTCTCTTACAGATCCACCCCCCCCCCCCCCCAACTCACCGAAAGAAAAACCACTGCCATTACCCCACCTTCATCCCCCTCAGATTCCTCCCTTCCTCTCTCAATTGCACTCACTTCACAGAGACTTGGATTATGCATTTCATAGAATTTAAGAGGGAGAATTACACTCGGTAGGATCAACATCTTGGGTCAAGTTCAAGTACAGGATTAATCTTTTGAGTGGTTTACATCATTATGTTAAATGGTTCAAATAGAAGATGAAACTTTTATGTGGTTTAAATAGAAGATTAACGTTATGATAAGTGGTTCAAATAAATGACTAAAATTGAAATGAAACTAGGATTTTAATTCTTTATTTGAATTACTTACAATAATATTGATCTTTTATTTGAACCGCTTAAAAGTTTAATCCTTTATTGAAATCACTCAATATAAGGTTGGTTTTTTATTTGAACCACTTAAAAATTCGATTATCTATTTGAGTTTGACCCTAAACATTGATCCTCTTGTGTGTTGTTTTGCCCCATTTAATAGAATTGATTGTCTGTTCAAGGAAATTTGGCAAGGGCTAGAGCTTTTGAGCTTTCTATGAGACATAATTTTGAAAATCTTTAGGTGTCATACTCTTAACTTTACATTGGAAGGACCATGCCTAGTGCTTCTTTATCATATTCAGTAATTAAAGGTACTGCTAGTCTCTATTGTTCAGCTAGTTTAATGACCAATTATAACTTATCTGTTGAATGTTAACCAGTCACATGGTTCATCAATTGATTTTCATAATATTTCCCTGAAATCGGCTTAAATAGTGTGGTGGCAAAATAAGGTTCATGTAGCTGACTAAAAGCTTTTTCTTTTTTGGTTGTTTTCTAGGCATATCCATTTATTGGTTTACCTCATGCAAGGATGCCTTTGCATCTGGAGATGGCACAAGAACCCGTCTATGTAAATGCCAAGCAATTTCAGGGAATTTTGAGAAGGCGACAGGCACGTGCGAAAGCTGAACATGAAAAGAAGCTGATAAAATCTAGAAAGGTGATACTGAACTTATGCTTGCTAATGCATGTTCAAGTGCTTCTATTTTCCTTTTTCTTTCTTCTTTCCCCATCCTTTTCCCCTCTTTTTGCCCATGTGGTCTTTTCTTTAAGAAACTTGACCATAATTACGTGACATTTTGCAACAATTATCATTTTTTGTGTGATTTCTTGACCATTATCTCTTGGTTACTGTTTGTGTTTCTTGTTAAGAGTGCCATGTCTGAACTTTGAAGATCAACACAACACCTATAAAACATGGGAATTATTGAAGTATGTTCATGAGTGACGCTATGTTTATTGAAGTGGAAACTTTTTCTGACTGAACTGCGGAGATTCGCTCACTATAAGGAGAATTCATGCTTCATCTCTCATTTCTTATAAAGACAGCTGATTGTTTCATCTTCTGTGATTCTTTATGATGTTCAGAATAGATTCTTTCCCCTTGTTTTGATGCATCTTGAACCTTGTTCCCACTCCATTGATAGTATTCTGGATGATATGATGCTAGCATGTGTTGATCAAGTCTTGTTTCATTTTTATGGAGAATTCATGTTTTCATCTTTTGTTCAGCCATATCTTCATGAATCTAGGCATCAACATGCCATGAGACGAGCAAGGGGAACTGGTGGACGCTTTGCTAAGAAAACTGAAGTTAATACTTCAAATGGTGCTGGTGAAGAGAAGTTTGCAGCTTGTGGTGCAGCTCTCTCTTCACAGTCAGCCTGTTCGTCTGGGTCTGAAGCATTTGGAACTGATACTGCTGAAACATGGAATTCATCTGAAAGACGCACGGTTTCAGCATCACAGGGGCTAGTTGAAGTAAACAACTACATGAATGGTGGTAACCACTACAATAGTCATCCTGGCTTCCAGCCCTCAACTTGTCACTCACATTCAAGTGAGAGAGAGGGAGACCATTTTGGCCAGCAGACAAGGGATCATCTCGTCTAGTCAGTCTTCTGAAGCTCTGGAGCGCAGGTTGCCATGGTTTAGTAGTGGTCTTTCATTCAATTAGTGCAAGCTGGTCTGGTGGTCAATATGTCAACCTGTATTCTTGGCAATTATTGCTGGGCGGCAATTCATTCTTGGCTTTGTTCTTCTGCTAGTGGTGTGAGTAGTAGTGGAGATGAGACAAGGAACGGACACTAGATTGCATATGTTCCATATCATGATGTTCTCCTACCTTTTCTCTCTTGTTTTGTACAAATTCGAATGCCCATGTTAAACTTGTTCTGGCCTCTTAATGCTTTATTTTTAACTTTAAAATGGAACATTACTGAGTTGAACCTTGTGCAGGGTGCTGTTAGTTCTATTACTACATCCCACACTCTTACTTTCCTCGAATTGACTGGCCTCTGGGTAAATAATGCTATGGGTTGATGTCAACAAGGTGGGAGATAAACTGTTCTAGAAACCCTGAGGTAATTTTTAACGTTGGATTGCACGAAATGCTGGCTACATGGCATATCAACCCTTCTGGGTCTACTAGACTCAACCCTCAAGTATGAAGAGAGGTACTTTACAGACTGGGAATAATTGCCTTCCATCTGTCTATTGTGGATGTTGGAATGGTGGTGGTGGATGTGGTGATAATGCTTGGTTTAGTTATGCTTCCTTTCTTTTTTATTTCTTTCTTTTTCTTTTTTTTTTTTGGTGGGGTGGGGGTGGGGGTGGGGGTTGGGTTGGTGTTGGTGTTGGTGTTGGTGTTGGTGGATATGTTGACTGTATCCATTTACTACATGTCGATTTGTGTGGGAGTGACATTTGTGTGGGAGTTATCATGTGTTGATTGGTACGTAGGGATGTGGGAATGGAATGGATTGAAATGGAATAATATATAATTTATAATGGAATGATTAGGTTATTTCTACGTTTAGAGATCTCTATAGAATCGTTGATTCCATTCTAATATTATATTTGGTTGTAAATGATTTGGAATGAAATGAAACGTGTATATAATGGTATTTTTTAAAGATGTCTTTAATTCATACTTGTAATAAGATGTTAAAAATGTTATTTGAGTAAGTATCATTAATGAAAGTAAATTATACTTGTGATTCCATTTTCTTTAAGGTGGAATTAATTTCTCCTTTAAAGTTATAATAATTGATTTTAAAGAATTGCGATTCTAACTTTTGAAAATGGAACTTGAAACCCAATTTTATTTTAGGTTTATTGTTATTATATCATGTTTGGTACATAGAAATAATATAAAATTGAATAGATTGTAATTGAATAGAATAGAATGAGAATTAGAATGGTAAATTTTTTTGTATATTTGAAAATATTATGGAATGGAATACGTATATAGTAGTATTTGCCAAAAGCATTTTTAATTATTGAATTTTATAATAAGATTGAACATTAAATAAGTAATTTTCAATTGGTGCTATTAGTGAAAGTAAGACATCGTCTCCTTTAATGTACAAACAAATTCTCTTTAAAATTGGAATTGTTGATTTTAAGGAATTTTGATCATACTTTTTAAAAGTATCTTCAAACATAAAGAGAACCAAAATCATCATTTTAGGTCTATTTTTATGTATAAAACGTAACATTAGCAAAAAGCACGTTTTTAATTCTCAATGTTTATTTACTTTTCTAATTGAGTTTGCAATTTTTTTTCTCCTTATGTTCAAGTTGTTGCTGTTTTCAAAATCTTATAAAAATAGAATTTTTTATTTTGTTAAATTTGTTGGATTTTTTGTTTATGCTAAGATATGTCAACTACTTATTAGCCTTGAGGTAGTTGTTAAAATGGTTTTGGGTTTACATAATTTTTTCTAACCTCTTTTTTACTTGTAATTATTTTATAATTTTTTGTATTATTTTTATTATATAATATAAATAAATATATAAATATTAATTTTTGTATATCATATAACTAATAAATTTAATATTATAATTTTACTAAATTAATTATTGTTGACTAATTTGAAGTTGGCATGTGTATTAGATTGATAGAAATTTTAACAAATTTGAAGTTAGCATGTGGAGAGTTCTATTTATATAAGAGTTTGAAAATGTTGATGACTCAAATATGAATAAAAAAAACATGAGGACTAAAAGAGAAAAGTAAGTAACTATTAAGGCCTGAAAGTGTACTTCTCCCTTTTAATATGTAGCATTACATGCGCTTAGTTAGAAATTTCAACTAGTTAATTGGAGTTAATCATGACATTTGCAACCTATTCATTCTGGTTGATTTTTTTTTTTTTTTGGGCTAAATTCACTTTGGTTGATTGAAATATAGTTATAATATAATTGCTATTACTAAGGAATGAAATAGATTTGTATATGTTATCAATCGATATTAACTCATCATTTACTGGTTTTATTGAGAGTATTTTGAGAACAAAAAATCAATTTTAGCATTAAATAGTTATTTATCTATCTTGTGTTCCTTATTGAATTGCTACTGTTGATATTTGTTATTGGACAAATTTTAGTAACAAAAGGCCTAAGACCAAGTTATAGGAATCAAACTATTGGACCTTTAATCTGTAGCTAAGCTCGAGGACTAGAAGGGCTAATAAGGCGAATTCTCTTCTTCCAGCCGTTTTATGTCAAGGTTGAGTTTCTCCTTATTACCGATCAAGTTTATATGTCGAGTCGTATGGCTACCCATCTCTCGAAAGTTGTGTGCCAACTTGAAGAATGTCAAGGTAGTAGCCAAACTTCATACCCTTGCTCAACTGTTTCCCAGCTGATCAATTGCTCGTTATCATCCTTGCCGAAAAGCCATGAGAGACCTGGATTAATCCTCAGTCACCCTTGCTCGGATAAGCAATTTGATGGTATTCCTTTATCTACATCCTCCAACAGTCTTACTAAAGCACTTTTGCCATATATACAGGATCACGTGTAGAATATGTTACATTAATTATTATTTTTCTTAAATATTCAATTTTACCATTTATATTTTTTGTATATTACTTCCTTGAAAAATATCTTTTTATTCTTTTTCCCTTTTAGACAAATTACCTTAACTTATCGGGTATAAATACCTTTATACTTATAGTTAAAAACATCAGATTACCATTAATACACTTTATATTTCGTCTCGTAAATACTGATCTTTTACTTTTATTTCACTCTTATCCTAATCCTTAAGTAAGGCTAGGTGGCGAGTAATCTCACCGGACCAATTTGTACATCATATCGAATTGTGCCGTGAGTTCTTGAAAGTTCCCTTAATGTATTATATCATTTGGAACTGTTCGTGAGTTTTTGCTTACTTTTTATCCACATCCTCGTTCTTTTGTGTATTCCCCATCGTCCTTTCAAGTTTTCGCAAGCTTAGACCCATCACCGTAACCACCCTTATCTATCCTTTGCTGCAGTTCGCATTAGTAGGCTTGGCCTACATGATTAGGTAATTGCAACCTAAGCAACTAGTCAATGGCCCATTCAGGATGATTGGGACCTTAATCGACTCTAGAGCCACTATTACATTATTGCTCGCAGCCGACTTCCTCCTCACTGATCCTTCACTTAGCTTAGCCTAGGTCCCACAAACTACAGGCTACCCCAACTATAGAGCTAGTATAGTAGCAAGCCCCAAATAAGCACTTTACATCCAAAACATGACTCTTCATTGAGTCACTTCTTTTTTGTGCAATATTTACATTACATTGAATGTGATGTGACAACTAAGGGCTCAACCTATATGGCTAAGCATGTCCTTATCATATGATACCGTACAATAGTGAGAAGGATGAGATAGTCATAAGGCTCAAGTGTAATAATTTCCTTCATTGAAATCAAAGAGCCTAGTCAACTCCCCCAAATCTTAGTGTTGCATAGAGGCATATCTTATAAATAGTTGCATTTGAATTCTTAAAAGGTAAGCTAAATTCATGAGCCCATTGTTAAGTCTAAATAATAGAAAGAATTACATGCTCTCACACTTTTTGTATTAGGTGTGAGGTCTTGCAATTTAAGTAATTAGGGTTAAACACTTAATTTAAGGAAATGTAAGCTCGTGTTGTAGCATTTACGAAAATAGTTCGATCAACTTAGGATTTTATGAGTAAGTTAGGAGGTTTAGTTGAAGAGACTCCATAGGAGTAGATTCTTAAAATAATAATAGTAATAATAATGATAATAACAATAAAGCTAAAATAGTTAATTTTTAATGTTATTCCATAATAATCGATAACACATAAATTAGGTCCCATCAATTAACGAACTCTTAGAGATAAGTTATATGAGTATCATAATTATCAAATGACATGGAATAACATGTAGGATATGCATATATATAATAAGTGTAATTATTATTTGTAAATGCATATCCATAATTATATAAAATACCTCATTATATGTAAAATATGCTAAAATGATATAAAAAAAGTAAATAAGTAAAAACCATATTTCAATAGGGACAATTGTGGCTTAGGGTGGCACATAAGGTGTTAATAAAGGGAAGCAAACAATTTGTTGTTTGCATACCTAAACATGTAAAAACCTCTCTAATTTATACTTGTTGGCTAAAAAAGATTCCCTAAAATTTCCCAAACTTAGATTAAAAATCCAACCAACCAAACTTAGTATAAAATCTAACCAACCTTCTAGAGTTCATTTTAGTCAAACTATGATTAGAAAGGGGGAAAAAAAAAGTGAGAGCTCAAAGAAGTGGAGAACAAAATGTAGGAAAATTTATAAAAACCTAGTACAATTATGGGATTTTACGAGTTTGAAGGTACAAGCAACTATTGAAGGTGAATCACTACTACCACCTGACTTTTTCTTGTTTTTATCAAAATTCAAGTAAAAATAGTAAACAATTTCCACAAAACTTGAAATTTGGTTTTCCTAAATATTTTTGCATGAGGATTTTAAATAACAAACTAGATTTTCAAAATTTTAAGTTCATGTATATGTTCTTTAAGAAAAATGTCTCGTCCGTTAATTTTTTATTGCCTTTGCAAGAACTTAAATGATGTAGTTTCGGTTTAGGTTTTCTGTTTTTGTGTACACTCCTTAAAGATTATATTTTCGTGATAGCTAATTAGTTTTTCAAAATCTTGAAGTTAGATTTTGGGTAATTTTTAGTTTTCACTTAAACAATGTGCTGGTGCAAATGCTCTTAAGGGAAAACTTATGTTGATCTATACAACTAAGCTATATTTTGGGTTTTCAGTGTATATTAGAACTAAAATAAGAGATTTTGAGTTTTAAGTTAATGATTTTACATAGAATTTGAGTTTAAGGCTGGCACAACATGATTTTGAACCTATTACTTTGGCTTTAATCAAGAAACTTGAGCATATGAAGACTTGTCATGAGAGTTGAAATGGATTCTATGGAGATTGGAAGATTCCAAGGTTGAGATGGAGAATTTAGTATGATTCTCTAATTGGGAGTAAGTGGATTGATGTATAAATTAGTGGAATGTAGAAGTTGGAGGAAGGTCATAAGCTAAGTCAAACAGTAGTTTGATGAAAGAAACTTAACATTTAATTATAATAGAAGTCAGAAGTTAGGTTAGAAGGAAGTCTTGTGTAAATCACTTAGCTATAATAGAAGTTAAAGAGTGAGTCAGAAGTTTGCTCTTTTCTAAAATTCTATAAGTTATACTAAGTCAGAACCTTGGTCAAAGGCTTTTCTAATCAAAATCCTATATTAAACATGAAGTTAAAACTTAGGTCAAAACCTACATTACGTAAACCTTACTTAATAAATGGCTTAAAAAACTACATAGGACTTAAATTTAAGACATACCTAATTCCTAAATTAAACTCTTAATTCATAGTTCTGATGGAAACTAAGTTTATATATTAAATGTTTAGGGATAATTAAGGTGGAGAAAGTCGTCATACAAGGCTTATGTGCATCAACATCAATATAAGTGGGATCAATGCTAAATTGCATTTTAGAGTACTTGGAGTTTGTTGTTGTAATTTTGTTGTCGTTACATGTGCGACGCATGTGCTTGAATATTAATCTACTATTAAGAGAGTTGAGCTCTATATAGTGTTTGTTTTTCTGATTATTGCTTTGATTGAATTGTTTGAAATTAATTGATTATCCTAAAAATAATCAAATTTAAACTTGATCTAACTTCTAACCTGACATGCACTATAACTCATTAAGGGAAACAACTAGAATTATAGGGTCAAATGTGGACTTTTCGATGAGGATAGTATAAATAGTTTTTCTTTACTTTTAGTCGAACTAAATGAAAGGAGAGAAGGTTACAATAAGGTTGGAGATAGTGATTTGAAGGTAATCCTGAGTGGGGGATATTATCTATTGCATAAGGCCCAATTTGGTTTTGATTCATAAGTACATGATGTTAAGTTCCTCAACCTAAATTAAAGCGACCGTAATTTCTTAAATATCACAACGGAACAGATAACGTTATGTGATGACACTTGTTTGTTTATACATTGTGTCTAACTAACTTGATTGAAAACTCTAGTTGTTTTTGTGTTGAATGTGTACTTCTATCTTTATTCTACTTATTAAGTAAGTTATTGCTTATTTCTCTAAACTCTTTTATCGGTCTAGAGTAAATTGTATCACTTTACCCAATTCCAAAATAACATCAAATGGGATTAGGAAGTAAGGAACAAGAAGAATTGGTTGGACTTCTATTTTCTCTTATTGACTGTTTTGTAACATTTTCGAAAAAGTAATTAGGTATCCTTGGATGACCTAATAGAATTGGAACCTTGTTTGTAATGTGCTTAACTAAAATCTATAATCTTAAGAGTTTCTTTTAGAAATGTAACTTTTTCATATAAATGTGTTTCTTGAAATTATGATTATAAACTTGAGTTTTATTTTATAGGTCGTTGGTAAAGAACTATTTGAGAAATTATAAGATAGGTTTTAAAATTAACAAGTACTAAGTTAGATGTTGCAAAGTAGTTGGGTTGTATACGCTTTATTTGAACTAGGTTTATGATTATAGCTATAATGTTGGCTGCTTTTTTAAGTTGATTCACACAACGACATTATTGCAACTTCATCTATTTAAAGTGTGACATTGCTTTCCTCTCTCTCTCATTAACTTAAGTATCAGAGATGTCATCTTGAACAACTTCTTTAGTATAGTGATCACCCCTATTTGTTTCATAGGAAGTTAACTTGACCATTTACGCCTCCAAACATAGCCCATTTTGCTTTAGGAGGCTTTGAGGCTCTATTGGTAAAAGATTTATGGCGATAGCTACGATAGACTTAAATTGCAACTAAACATTATAATAACTTTTTTTTAAAAGGAATAAAGGGAAAATAAAATTGCTATTACAATGGAAAGAATAGTTTGGTGTATGATAGCTTAAGTGTGAAAATAATGTTGTATTTTCCTTTTGTGAAAATTACAGAATTATGGTACATGTTTTGATGCTTTGATAGACTTATGATTTGTGTCTTTTCTTCTAACAAATTCATAGTTTATATTTTATCATTATTTGTTATGATTGTTAAGAGATACATTTTAGTTTTTAGTTGTTCTATAATAACTAAATAAAAATAATATTAATAAATAAATTTAATTAAATGATATAATAAAAATGATAAAAAAATTTACCAAAAGAAAAAAGAAAGAATATTGTGAAAAACATAGAAATGAAGCCGTTGGCCACAAGCTTTTTGTGTAGGCGTGTGGGGGCATGGTGTTTAGGGGTGGGCTTTTGCGATGATCCTGTCCCTTAGGGGTAGCTAGCCTAGAGCCAAGTTCCATAGACCTTTAACTTGATTGTTATTCTTTTTATTATTATTGGTAAATTCATATATATTTTAATAACTTATTATTATTTTATTATATTATTTGATTAAATTTATTTGATAGTATCATTTTATCAAATCAATCATTATAAACTAATAGGAGCTTTTACAGTTAAAAATATATATATATTAAAAGAAAATGACTACTTGACGTACGAAGAATATAAGTGGTGATGAACTGATATGATGATAGGGTTATGCTAATATAATTATGAGTGAAATTGCAAAGTGTATCTTTTTATCTTTGAAATTTTGATCACAATAAAAACTGCTTCTAAATTATATATAAAGATTCGGCCCCTAAAAAAATTATAAAATAAATTAAAATATAAAGGAAGACATTAAGTATAAAAAATTATTTTAAAAAAGTGAAAGAAAAATAGGAGCTTTTTCTTTTCAATGATTTTATTTAAGTTTTTAATTATTTTATTGAAGAGAAAAATAGTAAGATTCGAGAGCAGTTCAGACTATCATAAAGGCAATTTTTCTTTTAGTTTTTCAGGAAATTGTAATTCTATTTTTATTTTTGCAAAAGAAACAAAAAACATATTTAATAAAAAAAAAAAAAACAAAAACAAAAGAGGAGTTACGCTTGTCTTATAGGCAAGATTCAGTTTCTTACAATTTCCTCCCCAGGGAGAACTTGAACTTGGGGGGCGGTGGAAGGGCGTAAGGCTATTACATTACCTAGTTCTTCCATCAACGTAGGGGCACCACAACGCTATAGCGTCGCATGTACAGAGAATTTGACATCTTCTTCCTCTAACACGTTATACAACATTCATGTTGGACATTCATTAATCACAAATCCTTCACATATTTAAGATTTTCTATGGAACTGCCATCCATCACGGCATCCCATTTCGCATCCATCCATACATACAGTCAACCATGGCCTTTCCTTGTAAATCTCAGCAAAACCACCACCTCCTTTGCATGTCAACTGAGTGCGCCCGGCACCAATCCAATGCAGTCCACGGAATAAAGGCCTTCTCAGCTTCCCCAATGATTCTTGAGATAACCCTAAGCAACTATAAACATCAAGTTTGCAAAGTGGATGATTTCCATCTTGGAATGATTCCTTTTGCGACAATGCCTCAATTGAAGAGTCAGTTACATAAAAGCAAGACCTAATACACAACTCGGTAATAGCACCACCTGCTTTTGCAATGGTACACACTGCTCTATCAGTTATACCTGGTATGTGGCCTAAATCCAGGGAGGATAATGTTTTCCTAATAATCCCTCCACCATGCAGTAAATAAATTACTCCTTTGTCAGTTACCCGCCTACAACCTCTGAGGGACAAACGCCCAATAGGTGAACTTCCTTCACTGAGAGCTAATAAACCACTGTCTGTTATATCAGCTCCACCCAAATCCAACAATGTCAACTTCTGAAGAGATGAAACTGAAAGGATACTGGAATCTGCTATGCTCCAACAGCCATTGAGGTCAAGCACCTCCAAGCTACTGGAACTTACCAATTTCTTCACAGTCTCACTTGTTATTAAATTGCACGACCACAATCTCAACTCTGTTAAGGAGCATGGAGCCTCAGTCAGATTATGAAATGCCAAATCTGACAGCAAGGGGGCATTACGGACTTCCAACTTCTTCAAATTCCAACAAGAATGAAGAACAGTTGCAAAGCCAGCATCACTTACCTTAGAGAACCCACCAAGCCTAACCCATTCTAGGCACTTGCAGCCTTCAAAAAGGAGGAACATGCCCACATCGTTTACTCTTTTAAAGGTGGCTGGGTAGTTGTGTCTACTACGAGTTATGAAAAGGCTTTTCAAATTGCTACAAGATCCCAAAGAAGAAAGCCCAGCATTTGTTAAATCATGACTCAGCCTTGGTTCTTTGCTAGGCCTGTCTTCAAGGTCTAGCTCAACTAAATGATAGACATATTTTGTGATGCACTTGACAAGCTCATCTGATATAATATCCAATACCAATGACAAACTCTGAAGTGAAGAAAAAGGTGAAAAAGCAATGCTGATGGGCTGGACAGAATTGCCAATCTCCACAATGTTCTTATCACTAATAAGTTCCTTCACAAGACCGATTGCATCTCGCTCATGCAATGGCTGCAACTTCAGAGATTTGATGGTTTTGGGCAGTACACCAGTTTCAGAAAAGGCATAGGGACAATCTTCATTTCCTCGGATCTTTAAACATAGAGTCTGCAGAAGAAAACTCAGGTCCATAAATGTATAGGCAATGGCATTTTTTAGATAAGTTTAATAAAATGATACTTAAGAAAAAATTCTGTCTATTATTCTCAAAAGGTAGCGTGACTTCCCTTCATATATATATATATATATATATGAGATGAGCTATTTTTGGATAAATTGTGCAGACCACAGGTGAAAACTCCTGTTATAAGCATGAAACCCACATTTATCAATTATGTGGCAATTAATATATTTTTCTGGGTAATGAGTGGCAATTAATATATGTACTCCACTGACATGGAAAAATTTCAAAATAAAAAACTTGCCACATCATTTAAATTGCTGACATGGCAAATATCCAATTGAATTATTTAATTTCAACTCGGTCCATGATACCTATGCCCAACCAATACTCTAGCTGAATCCAATACTGAAATCATCTGGGAATATCACAGTTTATGAGAATGAAAAACTCACAAGTATGCTATTTCTGATGATGACAATGGGTGAGGTATAGAATCAGATGTTATATACAACAAATTGAGGTGATAACCAGATTAATAAAACACACCAGAAGAAAAAGGTACTGTGTCACAGAAGATCCATATATATATGAACAAACCAGAAGACTTACTGCTCTGTAGCTACTATAGACAAAATATATGCATTCTCTAATAATATAAAGAACCGCAATTTCTAACAAAAGATTAGATATGTTCATATATTGAAGTATGCCTCATCTGCACAAATATTGCAGTACTATAGGCAAATTGTACTCTACCAAAGTGCACAAAATAAACTAGTCTAGTTGCATAGTTCTAGAACGTATATTGCACATCACCAGAAAACTGTGATATTTGGGGGCTGGGCCACTGGAGATATTTATGAGGTTTATTCCCATAAACTGTAATATTCCTAGGTGATTTCAGTATTGGATTTTGGGTCAGTTCCAGGTCAGGTGTGGATATTTGGTTAGACCCAGTAGAAATTACATAATTCAATTGGATGTTTGTCATGTTAGCAATTCAAATGACTTGGCAAATTTTTATTCTAAAAAATTTCCATGTCAGTGGAGTATAAACAATGGCTGCCACATAATTTAAAAAATGTGATTTCCTACGCCTATTATGGGAATATACTAGTCTTCAATTTCAATGTGAGGGGTCTATGCAATCACAGAAGTTTTCAGTCATTTAATTTACCTTTATTTTTCTGACCACTTCTCTTCAAGTTCATTCTTACCCTTCTCCAAAATACTAAATTTTCAGAAGTCATTAAATAGAAATAAGAAACTAACATGGATGCTATTACCTCCAACTTCAAGCAGCCACCTAACAGTTGGATGAGGTTGTCTCTAAAAACCTCATGAGGATCACAGTCTGTCATTTCCACAATCAGCACCCTATCATAAAATCAAGGAGATTAGTGAATGTATGGAGGATTGAACATAGATAGTTTTCATTTTCGAGGTCCATATATATATATATATATATCAAGTGGATGAGGATCTTAACGCATGGTAATCAATACTCGCACAATGCTCACATCAGTAAAGAACTAACATGAGATTCAGGATTTTTTTAGTCATTTGTTTAAATTGAAATTTTATACTTATTTATGAGGTATATGAAGGACAGCTATAAAGCTTAAGAATTATAATGTTAATGTTTCTAAGCCATCTATTTTCCCTTTTGTTTGTGAAAGAGGGGCCAATGCTGTAATTGGACCGACTACCTCCAGACAGAGAAACAATCCTACAAAGACTAAACCTTCTGCTTCATTTTGGATAACTATCAAAATAGCTCCAATTGCTCTGAACAAGAAAATTGATTATGTATTAAAGTAACACTAATTGGTCATGCATAATCAGGCCCCAACATACAAACATGGTTATCCAGTTACCTTCTGAAACATGAACCTCCTATACAAGTCCCACACATACATCTTTGTCCAACTTAGGCTATATAGATAGCATCAAGAGGTGGCTTTGATGGGATGAACTTCAAAGAAACCAAATCACATGTACACCAGCCCTATATAAATGTAATACATTTAATACACCTCAACATGATCTTTTGCATTATCAAGAGCATCACTTGTTGACTAGAAACTTAACCTCACATTCAATCTTGTTTTTCTAATCCTTTGAAGAGAATCATTACTTTGAATCCTCTTCATCTGAATAGCTCAACAAGGCATGTTAAAAAACTCAAGGAAAGGTAACAAGGCTTTTGACTTTCATGACAAAGGAGACATTGCTACAATCAGACCAGCTACTTTCCAAAACACAAACCAACTGACAAAATATTCGAAACTGGGTGACTCCGATCCGCATTTTGAAACTTGTTCCAAGAAGTGGAATTGGCAGGATATGAACACAAAGCGTGCTGCAAAATTGTTATATCAATATACATGCCTTAGCCTTTGATTCCTTGTCCATAACCCATTACGTGGAAAAGACAATCGCAATCAGTACGCAGACAATTCAACTCCTAAAGTTATTACCACGAGCTACATAACAACTGTGTGATTCCAGGGCAGTTTAAGTACAATACACCAATATTAGAAAACTTGCATGTATAAAACCGCAAAAGAAATTTATCCGCACCTCAAATTGGGGCAATTATCTCCAATAAAAGCAAGAACCTGGGAAGATAAGTTAGAGCAGCTGAGCAAAACCAGTTCTTGTATAGATGGATTAAGCAGAACCCTAATTGAGAAATCGTGGTGAATCCGAAGACAATTGAGGGCAACACTCGTGAGTTGCCTATAACGCGAGAGAATGCCATTCAGGGTTGCAATATCCGGGGAAAAATCCTGCAACCAACAACATCGCAAGTTACAAAATGGGACAATATGGAAATCATTTGAACTGAGAGAGAGAGAGAGAGAGAGAGAGAGAGAGAGGTTTACTGATAAATGAAGAAAGAACAGAGAAGAGAGGGACTGAGTGACAGAAGAGTGGAGAGCGGTGGAAACGCAAGCTAATGAGGAGAGAGATTGTAAGTCTAAGTGGGAAAGAACGTCGTTGATGAGTACGCAGCTAGGGATAGTCTCCAGCCTACTTCTACTACTATTACTACTACTTCTTCTCGTAGAATTATCATTGTCCATTTGGTCTCCGCCATTAACGGCTTTCTTCAGATATGCTTCTCCTTCCATTTTCGGGACCGTCCACTGTGAGAGTTCGGGGTTGGCATTGGCAAAACGGTACCTAGTATGCGACTTCAAAGCAAATTTTAATTATTAATTCAGTCTATTATTAACCGATTTGGTAAAATGAGACATCTGGTAAATTTGGCTGTCTTTCGGTAATTTATCAACATTTGCTCTAAATGTGTTTATTTGGTGTAAGTTTATTGCATAAAAATAAATAACAAAATTTATGATATATGGCCAACTTATTGTTATTTGTTAAAATTGTATGATATCTGCTAAAATGATTTGCTTGTGGCAAATTGTTTATAATAATACCAACTTTTCCTCATATTTGGTAAAATATTTGTATATTTAATAAACTTCTTCAATAGTGATATTAAGGTTTATTACAAACTTTTCCTAAGAATTTGTACCAATTTTTTTTTTTTTAATTTTTCTTGATGAAACCATCCATCTGTGGTAAACTGTCTACTTGATCAATAAACGTTTGATTTGTTAAAATACTTATATATCTAATGAGCTTCTTTGATTGTGATAAATTCTCAAGTTTATGAATTAATACCATTTTTTATTTCAAATTGGTAAAATCATACTATATTAGCTAAAAACATCTCTTTATAGTAAACCATTTATTTTGTTTTCATACCAACTTTTCATATGATTTAGTAAAATAGTTGTAAACATAATTATCAAAATTACGATTTTATTCACGTGATTCTATGTGTTTATAATTTTATGAGACTTTTTCGAGTTAATTTGAATATAAAATCATTTTTATGTATAAACTTATGTTATTAATTAAATTTATTTGTTAAACTCGATAGAAATTTACATTTTCAATCTGAGTTTATCAGTTCCATATATCTAAGTTGAATGGGTAAAAAGAGAAAATATATAATTAGGCTTCTACAAATATCAACTATTAGAGCATTACATCTTCTTTTATATCCTAATCCAATTCCCTACACCCTACCCAACCACCCACTCCCCTTCTCTCTCTCTCTCTCTCTATCCATTATTTGATATTTATAGTCTTCATTTAAGTTTAGAAGAAAATCTATATACTTTAGTTTATTTTATCAATAACTTATTATAGGTTAAAAAATTTGGTTCTTTTTTCTTTTCTAAAATAAAGTAATGAAAAAAAAAGACTAGTTTTAACTCTACATGTGAAACGTGGTGGAAATTTTAATGTGATTTTTAGTGTAGAAGTAATGTTGTTTTCTAGGTATTTGTAATCTAAATGTAATTAAATTGTGAATTTGTAAAGATTTATATTGTATAGAATTTGCCTGAATGATGGAATGAAATTAGAGTTATCAGTTGAGTGATGTAGATGAAGTGATTTTGGCCAAATGCAGTCAATTTGGAATGTCCGAATACAAAGAATTCCAGAACACATTACATAGTTAAGGAGCAATCTTTTTTGTGACTTTTCATTCATGGTCCTTGATGGAAAATGTAACGTAAATATACAATGGCCTTCCTCAAGCCTAAGAAAAGTTTAGAACATTCTACTATATGTCAACACATGAATCGGCACATGTATTATATTTTCTTTCTCTCTCTCTCTCTCTATATATATATATATATATTCCATTATTTGCTATTTTCTATTTTTTTTCCAATAATATTTCTAATATAAGTAAATACCATTTCCAATTAACCTATAACATTCCCTATCTCTTCAAAAATCCTTGTCCTCAAGGGTTCATTTAAATTCCTAATTTTAGCTTAATTAACTAGGGAACAAGCCAAATAATCTTCTTGAAAATTACTCATCTAGATGTAATGGAACTAAGCCTACGATTTGAGTCTTGAAAACCAATAGACCATATACTTGTATTTAAACGAGCATATTTAACTAGTCTTTGTTACTTTTGAATTATTCTTAATTTGATCGCATATTCCTTATGAGCTTGTGCGAAGGTGAAATTATTCAGCCCCTTGGTACTATGCACTTTCTCCAAAAGTTGCCTCAAGTCCTTCACCAAATTTTTGTAACATCTCTTTCACATTGTATTTGCATACGATTGTCTTGTTTTATCACTAGCACATAATTACTATTCCAAAAAAACCCTAATAAGCAGCTTACGCCCTTGTCTTCTTCATTACTTACAATTAAATCTCCTTTATTTTTCGTTATGAAGTTACCAACATTTTCCATTTGCCAAGCCATGGACATAGAAAATTCATCTTTTGTGACTTCTTCATTTTCGACTTTCCTCTTTTCCTTGATACCCCAACATAATTTGATTCTCTTACTATCACAATCCACAATTAAAGCCTTAATTGCTTCATTTAGCTTTATGCTCTCAGGTGCATAGCCACTATTCTTCATCAAACCTCGTAAAGCCTTTAACTTCTTATTTTCCATTCTCTTATCTTCTAATATTAGGAACATTGAGAACATCTTTCCAATTTTTTCCATGATAACAAATGATTCATGGTTCTGTTTTCTTCGTTCAAACTTAAAAAAAAAATAGATCTAGACCCTCTCTTTTTTTTTTTCTTTTGTTTCACATAGCTTAGGAAAATTTTCCTTCATCTTCCTCTCTATACATGGATAATCAAACCCTTGCATGGCTATGATTGCTTCTTCCTTCATAGCATCTACCAGTCCTCTACTATCAATTTCAAAATAAAGGACAACATTCACGAACCTAGTGGACTTGAACATGTTGATGAATAACTCAATAATGGCACCTTTATGGAGATATCGGTATGTTCTTAACCTTTTACTTTTATTTTCCTTGCTTCCGTTTGATCCTATTAATTTCTTGTTTATGAAAGAGTGATTGTACGAATTGTTAGGTGGAGGCTTCATGTTTAACAACAAGGATGATGGTTACAAGTCTAATAGTGTTGGTGAGATTGGATTGACAAGCATTTAGGCAACCTTCAATTGTTCGACAAAATGCCTAAGTGGAAATATGGAAGCTTATGGTTAGTAAACTTCCATTCTTTCTCATGCTTAGTAATTTTCTTGTTAATTTTATCATTAAGCACACTTCTTCTTGCTATGGTCCATATGGAAATCTTACTATGCTAGTCTTCTGATGCCGATTAAAAAGAGATTGACTCACAATTTCCCCAAAAATAGCTACAATTGACGCAATAGGTGCCAGTATAAGAGACAATGTATATCGTTCCTTTATTACCGAGTTTTTTTCTATTTTCATTTTTTACCTTCTTTCTTGTGATTAAATATGTTTTGTGGCAATTTTTGTGTGACGAATTACTCCTTGAGTAATTTTAGTGGTGAATTTGCGGTAATGGTGTTGAGTTAGATTGCATATTGATAGGAATTAAATGATCGGACTCTTGACCCAGGCTCGAGCTTATGGGCTGAAAAGTATGGCCAGGCAAATTCTTTCCTTAAGACTCATCACCGAAGAGTCTGAGTTGTTGCAATTTGCTAACTTGATGCACTGGTAGAGTTGGACCCTCTTACATTTGTCATTTGTCTCTAGTTGCCGACTTAAACTGCACTTGAATATCAGCTTGGTTCATCTGACCATTAGCTCAACTGATTCAAACTCAAGCCATGCTGAAAGTGTCCAAGGTGAATTTACCTCGAAAGAATTATTTGCTTGGTTTGGTACGACCAACATACTACCCATGCTCAGCACCTTGGCTAGGTAAAAAACAAACTGATCTTATAGAATTGTCTTTTTTGCTAGAAAGTCATCCAGTCGTTAGGAGCCATATGTCTAAGCAAGCGCATAACAAAATCATCCATACAAGATGCTCATTTTATTGTATTTTCAATTTTACCCTTATTATTCCTTGCACATTACTTCTTTTAGATAATACCTTTTTAGTTTTTTCCATTTTAGGTAAATTGTCCTAGTTTTTTGGATATAAATACCTACTATACATCTAGCCGTAATGATCTCATCATCAATATACTGAATGTGCATCCTTTCATGAACACTGTCTTGTTAGCTTGTTTACTAACTTTACTCTTAAGTAAGGCTAGGTGGTGAGTAACTTCATTAGATTACCTCATGTATCATATCAAGTTGTGCTGTGAGTCCTCGAAAGTTCTACTAGTGTGTCATATTTTTTGGAGTTGTTCTTGTGTTTGCTTATCTTACCCTTGTTCTGTTTTTTCATTCAACTTCCATCTCATTCTTCGAGCTTTTTATAAGCTTAAACTTATCCTAGTGATTGGCCTTATCCATTCTTGGTCTCGGTCCGCACTACATCTTTAGTTTGTCTAGGTTATAACAGCAAGTAGCTTGGGTTTAGGGTGATAAGGTTGTATGTAGGTAGCTTTTTGGGTGATAGTGGAGTGGTTGGCTAGATGTGTTGGTGTTGGTTTTACCTTAAGGTTTGACTTGTATGAGTAGGTGCTTAGGAGTATGGTTAACAAGAGTGATTGAGGGGTTGTAATTGATGTATAAGGGGTTATTCGATGGTGGTGTGGTTGCTGGAGATTGTGTAGGAGTTTATGGAGGACTTTAGCATAGAGGGCGGAGTAGTAGGTTATAGTGGTAACTTAATTTTCACATCTAGTGGAGTCTTGTCATTGAGTGGGTTTGTGGTTGTTTTTGTTGTGGTGTTTGATGCAATGGCATTGGTGTTGGAAGATTTGGCCAGTGGTGGTTTTAGTTTTGTCGTGAGGATGTCAGGTCATTTAGTGTTTGGGTTTTGGTGGTCAATTGAGATGATCGGTGTTGAATTAGGTTGTATTGGTGTAAATTGGCCATGGATTTGTTGTAGTTTTTCTTTTTCTAACTTCATTTCTTCAATTCTTCTTGGGTTAAAAGTTGAATTAGGAGTACTTACTTAGGTTTGCACTATTTGCATTGATTCCTCTTATTGTTGCAGCATGGTTTTCACTAAAGACTCCATTGTTGATCTTAATTTCTTTTCATATTCTTCCCAGATTTTCCTAAAGACATGTTCAACTTGATTAGCTTTGTTAACCCTTAGATTAGTGGTAGCCATGGTGGCGGACTGGAGAGCTTTAATACCAATTGAAATGTAGTGGAAATTTTAATGTGATTTTTGGTGTAGAAGTAATGTTGTTTCCTAGGTGTTTGTAATCTAAATGTAATTAAATTGTAAATTTGTAAAGATTTATATTATGTAGAATTTGTCTGAATGATGGAATGGAGTTAGATTTAACAGTTAGGTGATGTAAATGAAATGGTTTTGGCTGAATGTAGTCGATTTGGGATTTTCGAATACAAAGAATTCCAGAATACAGTGCATAATTGGGGAATAATCTTTTTGTGATTTTTTATTCATGGTCCTTAATGGAAAATGTACAGTAAATATATAATGGCCTTCCCCAACCTTAAGAAAAGTCTATAACATTCTACTATTTTCTAACATATGCTAGCACATGCATTGGCACATGTATTATATATTATATATATATATATATTTTCTATTATTTGCTATTTTCTAATTTTTTTTCTTTTCTAATAATACTTCTAATATAACTAAATACTATTTCCAATTAACCCTTAACAACATGCCCTTTTTTCGTATTTGTTAGATTATATATTAATTTTTTTTAGAATAAGAAATACTTAATTTTTTCATTTCATTATTTCCACAATGTGTTTCAAGTTTTTTTTTAACCATTATAAGCATATTTATAGATTTTGAGAGCTATTTTACATAAGCTGTAAAAACCTATGTTTTTACATTTCCATTTTGTGTTCTGAATTTTTTTTTTTTTTCGCATCTTATAGTTCGATTTTATAAACCCTTTTTGCGATTTTAGGTTAAATTACGAGTTTGTAGACACCTTATTTTTGCTTTCCTTAAGTTCATTTCTAATTCAGAATTCTCTAATTTTTTAAAAAGGCCAAAAGAAGAAAAAATATATAAAAGCCAAAAAATTGAAAAATGAAAAATAAGAAAAAAAAAAGGAAAAAACAGAAAATACAAAAAAATTGAAAAATAAGAAAATACAAAAAATGAGAAAATTGAAAAATCTAAAAATATAAAATAATTAAAAAATCATAAAAAGAATTGTGTAGAGGTTCAATTAAGTCAATTTGAGATAAAAACTAATTTTTGAGGTTAAAAATAATTTCTAGAGTTAAAATAGACATATGCAATTTGATTAAATTAGGGATCTTGGATAAAAAATGGATATTTTTTTACAAAATAAAAAATTTTTGCCCTAATTCAAATCGCTCGCTATGAAATATTTTGAAAATTCACCTTTTTAAGAGATCATAGCCTTAAATCGCATCACAATTAGAGTTAAAATGAATATTTTCTAGCCATTTAAGGATTTTGAATAAAAATTGAACAGGGTAGATATCGACATCCTAATTTGGTTAAATTGAAAAATTTTTGAAAATATTTTTAATATATATTTATTAGACTCTATATTTCACTATAGCATATTGTATGATTTTGTAGAAGTTGAATAATTAATCGGCTATTTTTTTGCTTGTAAAAAAAAAAAAGACTTGAAAAAACTCAAAATCGAAACAACCAAGATGAAAATAGGGAAACAAGAAAAAAAAAAGAAAAAAAGAATACATGACATGTGTCACTTGAAGGAAGTGCTATGTAGCACTCATTTTAAAGTGCTCTATGGCATAATATTGGTCTACCATGTGTCAATCCCATGTAAATCAACTACGTGTCAACATGTGTGGTATAAGAGGGTTAAGACCCTCTCCCTTCTCCTCCTTCCTTTTACAATCAGAAGGTTCTAAAAGTTGTCATTTATATGGCTAATACATTCGGATATTATTTTATCTGATTTCATCCACTTTTTTATCATGAAAAAAATATGGAAATGAAAGCTCAAGAAGTCTCCTATTTAGAAAGATCCAAATTTTTAATTATTATTAAGGAAAATATGAGAAATAAAAATAACAAAATCAGATGTCCTTTAAATATCCATATTATGTATCACGAACAAATTTAGCAAATTTGAGTTGTTTCATTATAATAATCCATTGTAACTCGATATAAAACAAGCAAGCACACTTGCTGCAAGCTGTATGATCCATTATTTCCCTAATACATCCATAAATTTGTGATTAATTTTGGCCAAAAATAGGATGAACCGAGATACACACTTAGGTTTGCCATTCTGATTAAAGATTTGATCATTTTCATACATGAAAGTTTCTTGGCCTATACTCACACCTTAACACTATAAATAAAGGTCTTCTTCATGCATTCATTTGACTCTCAAGCCTTGAAAACCACCACATTGCATGCAATTAATAGTTTATCTCTCTAAGTGTTCAAAATGCAAAATTCACTCTCTCTCTTTGATTTCTCTCATTATAAAGCAAATTCATTAGAGAAAAAATAGTGAAATATTTTATATTTATCCTAAAATAAAGTCCAATGAGTGGATTATTTCAATTTCGTGGTTGAAGGGAGTAATTTAAATTTGAATCAAGATTGATATTTTTTAGGGTTTATTCATAACTAACCTGAACTTTTTGTTAAAATTGTAAAAGATAGGCTTGGGTTTTCTCAAAATTGTGTTGGGGGTTTCGAAGATTGGTGTCTTAGGAGTTCGTAGCTGCCGTTCCTACCCTAAGAATTGGAAAGAACCAACTTAAATTGGCTACTAGTTCAATAAGTGTGTGAGGTAAGTCTTTCTCTCTTTGATTGCTTTGTTGTTCATTGTTAAAAAAAAAAAAAGTAAAATGTAGAAAAATAAAAAATGTACATTTGATCTTGTTTTGCCATGGTATGATTAGAAATTTGTGTTTTTATGACATTTAATATTTAATCAAATAATTTTCAATATGCTTATATTTATTGTTTTTTAGCTAATATGCATGTTTAGGTTTTAATAAAACAAAAAGTTAAAAAAAGAGAGAGAGAAAATGACTGTTAATCTTGTGTTTTTCCTATAATGTTGGATATTTTTCATAATTAGGCTTGAATAATATGTTTATAAGTTTTAGGTTTTAATAAAGATAATTGGCATGTCTTCACACTAATAAATGAATGGTTTAACTTAAATAATTAGCATGTTAGTGGCATATTGATTTGTTAGTTTAGTTTATTTTGGACTAATTAGTACGTTGACTTTAATTTGATTAATTTGAATGAAAATTTGTTGATTGGCATGTTAGGTCAATGTTAATTTGTTTGATTGGTCAATAATTGTTATGTGCTTGGTTTTTGGTTTAGTATGATAGGTTTGATTGTTATGTTGCATTCTATTTTCAAATAAAATGGGTTTTTTACCAAAAAATGATTTTTTCATAATAAAATGTTTATCACAAATAAAAAAATAAATTGGCCTTTTTCCAAAATTTAGGAATTTCTTTAGGGCTTTTCAAAGATGGACCAAAAATCCATTTCTTTTAAAATTAATAAAATATAATGACTTAAAGTGGTAAAATTTTTCAACAGATAAAATTGACCCACATATTAAAGTTTTCATCAATTAAGAACTACATGGCTTGATCTCGCTTTGTGGGTACGTAAGCACTTAGGGTAGCCCAAAATAATAAAATTTTTATTTCCCCCCTTTTCCTTTTCTTTTAGAAAAATTAAAAACCCCATTTATAGGCCCATTTAATTAGTTCATGGTTTTCTTTTATGGAAACTACTTAAATTTTAATAAGATAAACTCTTAACCCAATTGAATTTTGGTTTCTATTTTCTAAAATTTTGTTTGAAAACCTGTTGACTAGTAGCTAAAATTAGGGTTTATCTACCTATGGGCCCTAATTTCACCTTTTTCCCATTTTGATCGAGTAGTAACTCCATTTTTCAAAAACTTTCTTTGTTAGATAAAAACCTTTTCTTAATCTAGTCGAGAGATTTATTTTAAGTGGGTTTAGCTTAATATGAATCAGGTTAAGAAAAGAGAAAAACCAAATTTTCAACTTGACAGAGTTTGACAAGCTTAGCTATAGATATTGTATACTCCTATGACTTTGACAAATATTAAATCTATGATATATTACTAACTTTATTATGATTTGATATTGTTGATACCTAATTTTGGCCCGCTTGAGGCCCAATTTCAATAAAAAGTCCCCTATGGCCCACCAACTGTTGAATAGCTCGAGTACTAATCTTACATGAAAGTACGTAGAGGACCTGGCCTCCAAGCACTTGGCCTCCCAACACTTGGCTCCCGAGTGCATGGCTAATCACCTTAGTGAGCTCAAACTGCAGAGGCCCTTTCCTTCCCTAGACCCAAGCATACCTTAACATGCCCTAAGTTCCGAAGGATGGTCGGAGCACAATGCATAGCTAACACAAACCATGATTGTGTATTGGGTTTGAATGGATTTAAGGAAATAACATGTGAACTAAGGTTTAAAATGTAAATGTAGATGGATATGATACACTAAATATAAACACAGATAGAGATTGTGGTTGAAAATGGCTTTCAATGTAACTCACAAAAACCTAAATCAAGCTTACGAGGGTTTTAATGGGGGTAAATGTAACACATTACCTAATAGGAATTAGACCACCGGACCCTTGACTCGAGCTCGACCCTGAGGGCTGGAAAGCATGATAAAGCGAATTCTTTCCTTATAACCCACTACTGAGGAGTCAAAGTTGCTATAAACTACCGACTTGATGCCTTGGCTAAGCTGAACCCTTTCGTACTCATTAACTGTCTCTAACTGCCGACCATAGCTACACTTGAGCAACAACTTGGTAGATTCGACCACCCACTTAGTCAACCTAAATCTAAGTTGTGCTAAATGTGTTTGAGGTGAACTTACTTTGGAAGAATTATTTGCTTAGCTCGGCACAGCTGACCTACCACCTTTGTTAGGCACCTCCGCTTAATGGTCACCGCTTTGATCGTACAGAATTATCTTTTCTGCTCGAAAGTCATCCATCTATAAGGAGCCATGTGTCTGAGAAATCATATGTCAGAATCCTCTGTACAAGATACATACTTTTGTTATATTTTCCATTATACCCTTTATTATTCCTAGTACATTATTTCTTTTAGATATTATCCTTTTAGTCTTTTCCATTTTGGGTAAGATACCTTAATATTTTAGGTATAAATACCCCATTGTGATGTAGTTGCATGATCTCATATCATCTTACATCTTTGGATATTGAATATACTTCTTTTCATAAATATTGCTTATAGCTTGTGCGTCATATCGAGTTAGCTTGTGCGTCATATCGAGTTAAGTCGTGAGTCATCGGAAGTTCTTCGATGCGTTATATCCTTGGAGTTGTTGAAGGGTTTACTTATTTACTTTTCCTATTCTTGTGTAATTCCCATTTCATTCTTCAAGCTTTCTATAAGCTTGGACCCACCCCTACGACCGTCCTTGTCAGTCTATGGATCGGGTCATATCATCTCGGTATCAAAATAGAGGTTTTGTTTAGGTAAATTGTGTTTGAACTTTTTAGCGAGTAGTGATTGTTGTGGAAGTGTGTTGTGGCTACATAGAAGTTAACTGCGAGTGTTTGAATAATTAAAGGAGTAGTGGTTCTTTGTGGTTATATACTCTGTTTTGCCTTATTTTGAACATTCGAAAATAGAGCAAG
The DNA here is from genome assembly GCA_024138015.1 of Lumnitzera littorea. Taxonomy (NCBI): domain Eukaryota; kingdom Viridiplantae; phylum Streptophyta; class Magnoliopsida; order Myrtales; family Combretaceae; genus Lumnitzera; species Lumnitzera littorea. The sequence continues at coordinate 15,651,090 of JAMXBB010000006.1, read as the reverse complement.
TTTTCATTTGAATTTGTCACTCTTTTGAGAAGTTGTTGTGTGTAGGTTTGTTGACTTTTGTGTAAAGGAGTGTTGTGTGTGAGATTGTTTGGTTTGAAAGAATAATACCTATTGTTTCCTAGACCTTGAGTTTGTTGCTAAGCTTTATCGAAGAAAATGAAGGATCCTAGTGTTAATATTGGTATTGGAGATGACAATAGTGGTGTTGTCCACAATAGCCAACAGCTCTAAGGTGCCCCTATGAGTACAAATGAACAACTTGATAAGGTGGCTAATGTCATAGCCGATTTGACCTAAATCATTCATATAATGGCTTATCAATTTGCTGAAGTTGTGCAGAACACTTCATAAGCTACTTGACTTACTAGAGGATAGATCCCAACTCAACCAGTTCGAGGTAGAGGAGTAGGAGGACGAGTATGAAGAAGGATTGATTTAGGCAATATGGATGATGATGAAGAAGAAGAGTATAATAAGGAAGAAGAGCGAGCTCAATCAGCCTGAGCTACCGATTATGTGAAGCTTCAATGGTTCTGGGGATATAGACGACTATTTGGATTGAGAGGAAAAGGTTGAGCGTATAATTGATTATTATCAATATGAGGATTGAGATAAGGTGAAGATTGCTACTGTATAATTCTTTAGGTGTGTTATATTATGGTGGAAGAATTTCTAGGCCATGAGGAGGCAAGAAGGATGCAAGGAGGTTAGTACTTGGCCAGAGATGAAAAGGATTCTTAGAAATAGGTTCGTAGTAGATACCTATCTATAAGACACTTTTGTTAGGCTTTGGGATCTATGATAAAGGAGCCAAACTATTGATGATTATGTTTGAGAATTTCAAATGCTCATGATTCGTTGTAAAGTAGATGGGCCATTAGCTCGAATAGTATCTAGGTTTCTCATTGGATTAAGAAATGACATCCGAGATATTATGGAACTTCAGTAGTTTACTACATTGGATGAGGCTATAAGAATAGCTCAACGAGTGGAGAGGCAGAGAAGGAGTAGAATATTGAGTTGAACCCCAATGAACTGACTTGGTCAATTAAGTTGACTTGTTTAGGGAAGTTACTAAGCTCAACAAATTGCCAACTCAACCAGAAGGGTAGAAGTCAGAGTTAAACAGAAGAGCCGACCAGTTGATAGTGACGTGCAGCTAAGAACTCATGAAGAGGGATAAGGATCTAGGAGGAAGATGAGGTAGATCAAGTGCATTAAATGTCAAGGGTTTGGACATATGGCTGTTTAGTGTCTAAGTCGAAGGACCATGATTATCAAGGGAGATGTCCTAAAGATTGAACTAGATAGCATAGATGAGAAACCAAAGGAGGAAAAAGAAGTGGGAGATGAGGTTGAAGTTAATGCTAACTTGATTGAGGAAGATGTGTTCGTAGAAGACCTGGATAAGTTAACTCTGGTTGTCCAATGAGTAATGAGTCTGGAACCCTCTATTAAAGAGGAGTAGAGAGAGAACTTATTTTACATCACTTGCAAAGTGGGTGATCAGGTTTGTACGCTTATAGTGGCTAATGGAAACTGTACCAATGTAGCATTTGCTGACTTGGTTAAGAAACTTAAATTGCCTACTATTTTACATCCGAAGTCGTATAAACTATATTGGTTGAATGAGAAGGGAGCATTATATGTCACTTAGCAAGTGTTGATATCGCTGATCTCAATTAGGAATTATTTTGACAAAATTCTTTGTGATGTGCTACCCATGTGTGCATCTCATGTGCTGTTAGACCAACCTTAGCTTTTCGATTGAAGGGTTATTTATGACGGTTTGAGGAACACGTATGTTTTTGAGAAGGATGAGAGGAAGATTATGTTGAACCATATGACACTGAGTTAAGTTAGCAAATTGCAAGCTAAACTTGCTTAAGGATCAAAGAAAGCTTTGGTGTTAAGTAGAGCTAAACTCCAAGAAGTTATTAATGTTGATGTGCCAACTTTTCTGTTAATCAAGCGACTACTAGAATTGAAGGGGTAGTGTAAATTATCCCAAGTCAAAGAGTCGTTGGAAGAGTAACCGACCTATTTCCTAAATAGTTGCTCAAGGGATTACACCCTTTCAGAGGCATTGAACACTGCATTAACTTGATACCTGATGTTACCTTGCCGAATAAACTAGCTTATTAGATGAACTTCGAATAAGCTATTGAACTTTAGAGACAAGTTAATAAACTACTGGCAAAGGGATATGTGAGGGAGAGTCTTAGCTCCTATGTTGTTCCTGCGTGGCTTATATCGAAGAAGGATGGAGCTTGGCATATGTATATAGATAATAGAGTTGTCAATAAGATTATGATAAAGTATAGATATCCTATCTCGAGGCTAAACGATATGTTAGATGAACCGAGTAGTGCGAGGGTATTCAGTAAGATTGATCTGAAGTTTGGATACCACCAAATTCTAATGAGGTAGGGGGATGAATGGAAAATTGCTTTTATGACCTGGCATGGCTTGTATAAGTAGATGATCATGCCTTTCGAACTATCAAATGCCCTAAGTACTTTCATGAGGCTGATGAATAACGTTTTGAGAGATCTAATCGAGAACTTTGTCGTTGTCTACTTCAATGACATCCTTGTTTATAGTGCTGACCTGGTAATGTACATTGAACATCTTAAATTTGTTTTCGATGTCCTCTAAGTAGAGAGGTTATTTAGAAACTTGAAGAAATGTTGTTTTTGTCATGAATAAGTGACCTTCTTAGGTTATGTGATTGGTGGAAAGGAATTGAGAGTTGATGAAGAAAAGGTATGAGCCATTGTTGAGTAGTCAACCTTAACCTCTTGTGTCAACACAAGAAATTTCCATTGATTGGCATCATTCTAACAACGCTTTATCTAAAGATTTAGTACCATAGCCGTATCTCTGACTAAGCTTATAAAGAAGAATGAGGAGTGTAAGTGGGGAGAGAAAGAGGAGAAGAGTTTTGTTGAGGTAAAAGAAAGGTTGGCCTTTGCCCTAGTCTTGACTCTACCAAACTTTGATAAAGTATTTGAGTTTGAATATGATGCATTAGGAGTTAGCATTGAAGCCCTACTAATATAAGAAGGTCGACTTGTTGCTTATCATAGTAAGAAGCTTAGAGGAATGCAATTAAACTATTCTATTTATGACAAAGAACTTTTAGCCCTAATCGGATCTTTTTATGTATGGTAACATTATCTTTTGCTAAAGGAATTTGTCGTATACATAGATTATGATTCCTTGAGGTATTTGCAAAGCTAATCAAAACTTTCCAAAAGTTAATCAAAACTGCCCGATGGATTGAATTTCTTAAAGGATTTAATTTTGTCATTAAATACAAGTAAGGCAAGAATAATGTAGTTGTCGATGCTCTGTCAAGGAGACATATTCTTCTCACTAAGTTACAGACTAGATTATTAGGGTTTGTAAGCATTAAAGAGCAATATTGGAATGATCATCATTTTGGCCATATATATATAAACATTATATAAAAGGAAGAACGGTAGATGAGTACCATGCAAGGAATGGTTATCTGTTCCAAGGTGGTAAGATATATGTACCAACCTATTCAATTAGGGAGCCATTGGTGAGAGAAGCCCACAGCAGAGTACTCTTTGGACACTTCGGAGAACAAAGAACATATGAGCTATTTGGGGGGGGGGGGGGGGGGGGGGGTAAG